>JAQGAO010001355.1:0-24929 GCA_034697705.1 Ommatoiulus sabulosus
ATTTAGGAACTATCCCAGCATTCGCCTGGAGAAATTGTGGGAAACCATGAAAAACCACAATCGAGGATAGCCGACCTTGGAAGCGAACTGGCGAGAATGCTAACCACTCAGCCACCTCGCTCGTTTAATTCTCAAACAACTAATGTTGAATTGATTTTTTAAACTTGGGTGTTTCGAAAGGGATATATGGTGCTGATTTAAACTA
Organism: Ommatoiulus sabulosus; assembly: GCA_034697705.1. NCBI lineage: Eukaryota > Metazoa > Arthropoda > Diplopoda > Julida > Julidae > Ommatoiulus > Ommatoiulus sabulosus. The sequence continues at coordinate 206 of JAQGAO010001355.1, forward strand.
GTTCTAGCACCGTTTCAATTAAATTTATTTCCAAAAACAGCATCCTTACTATATTCCGTCCAGCTGTTCTATGATTCAGGAGGGAACCACTAGGGATTTTGCAGCAGGTGCTAAAACTTTATACTCCCGTATACATGCATATATACACGACAATTTAAGGAAACTATCGGACGGAGTTCATGCTAAGAGTGTTTTGCAAAAATCGATGACAATTTTAAGTCAGAGGCAATGTCTGGCTTTTGGACCAATCAGTATTGGGATCGCCTCCAACCTCTGAAGCGTGAATCCCGGGTGATTTGTTCTTCTTAGTTTTACTCACTTTTTTCAGGACTTTCGCTACGGAAATGCGATATTCCGTTCGTTGAAGTTACTTATTTTATATTTGAATTCCTCGCGAAGTGCTTAATTGAGAGCAGTTGCACGTCCTTTTTCCAGTTCGAAATTATTGCAAAGCAGTAGGCAGGCTCAGTAGGATCATTTCTAAAATCCAGTCCTTGTTTTTGAGGCATTAAGTATTCCCTCGCCTCACTTTCAGGCGTAAACATTAGCATTTTAATTACATTAATTAATTACTTTTACCTCAACATGATATTACTTGTTTACTTTGCTTAATGCGCTTCTTCGCGACACTACTCCGAGCCTTTTTAAAGATCTCGGCAGATTTTGGTCAAAACGTACACGCAATTAAAAAAAACTCACGTGGTTTTGTGCTCGCAGTAATTATTAATGCAATGCTTTTTTTTAAGGTGCGAGAGCGGCTACGAGTTGCACTGGAAAGAGTGAATACACTAGAAGAAGAGTTATCGACATCCAATGATCAAGTAAGTTTTCCATAAAATGGCACATCCTGTAAGTTGTGTGGGATTCTTTTCTCTTTCATTATTTACGCCTTTCATCGTCATACAATTATTTTGGAGCAGTGAGAATAAATCATCTACGGTACATTATTGCCTGTGTTATTTATACGCGCACACCTATTTTGATTGCATGTAATTGTTCTTTATGTTACTGTGTATATTTGTTTAGCAAGGTAATAATAATTGTACTAGGTCATACATTAATGTCTATTTTCTTTACCAGCTAAGTCATTATAAAAGTGGTAAAGGATCCATTCTAGAAGATGGGAAAATTAAAGAAAATGGACAAGAGCCCGATGGTATAGCAGAAACAAACGGAGAGACCCAACCTCCTAGGCCGAGACCTAGAGTAAGAATTATTCCTTTTAGGCATGAGATCTTTCGATTGTTCATTCATTTTATCTCTTAATTTGTGATGTTTGTTTGTGACATAACAGCAAAGAATATCCAATGGGTCGATTAATTCCGAATCCGATTCTGGCGTAAGACTCATTGAACTGCAAGAGACTGTGGGCAAACAAACGACCGAATTGAGCATCGCACGTGGAAAAATTGCTGAACTGAGCAACAAAATTAGCGAAATTGAAGATAGCCTCCAAGTGTCTCAAAAAGAACTCATGAAAGCTCAGGAACAAAATGCCAGACTTCAGCGGGATTTGAAAGAAGTAAGCTAATGAATCTCACGTTATATTTGTATTGTAGTCCGTTCTACGTCTGTTAAATCCTGATCATGGTATCACAATGATGGGTAGAGTGTCTAAATAATTTAGGATAGATAGTATAAAAATATTTTCGTAATGGTTGTCATCGTGAATTGTTTCAAATATCATACATTACAATTTGTAAAATAATTTGTACTCAGCATTTGAAAAGTTGTTTCTGCTTTTTGTCTAAGGTCCAAAAACCAACATTTCTCAATCATTTTTGAAAAGAAAAAAAAAGAATTCAAAAACACTTGTGAAATGGCGCCGCATTCATTTACTTACTATTTTACGTTATTTTTTGAACAATTCTTCTATTTATTTATTATAAAATTAACGAGAAAGTGCGTCAATTGTACTGACGTGCAATGACAAGCTATAGTTGGTAACAGCAGGGTGCTTACTTTTGTTCATAGACGTCTCACATCATTAATATTATATTAATATATAATTATGCTGGAATATGTTTTGCGAGCATGCAATACTCCTTTATTAGTTGACCATAATAGGTTATTTATGCTTGTCTCGTTATCATTGCAGTTTAGCCAATAATATTCATGGTCCCTATTAATAGAAAGATTTTATGTGGTTCGGACCGTAATTGTTTCCAGTACTTTCTGTTGGATACTAGCCGTATTATGCAATGGGTTGTATTCTAAATGTTCACTTGATCCAAAATTCGGTTTTTGTGATGTACTTTTCTTAAAAGGGATGTTGATGACAGGAAAATTCAGGCGTTATCATTCAATTTCTGGAATGGTTTGTATATTTTACTGTACTTTTCGAAGTTGAGTGTATCAGTAATACAAAGAGCTCTGAATCCTATGTACGGATTCATGTGTTAATTCGATGTTCTCTTCCTCTGTTGATCATTAAATTTAAAATTGTATTGGTTTTCATACAGATTTTAATTTTTCTTTCAACATATCCATATCGATCATATTTCATTGATATGAAGTTTACATTAACAAATAATACAATTCCAGGCAATAAATTTGGAAAACCCATGCGAAAAAAAAAAAAAAAACATTCCCAAGTGCACTAAAGTTCACATTTGTTCATTCTCATTTCAGAATAATGCACAGAAAGAGGACCAAGAAGAGAGGATAGCTACCTTAGAAAAGCGGTATCTAAATGCTCAACGAGAGTCGACCTCACTACACGACCTCAATGATAAATTAGAATCAGAGTTAGCAAATAAAGAAGCTCAGCTAAAGATGGTACAGTTTATTTCTGCAGTTTGTAATTTATTCTTTTTTGTGTTTATAAATTACAATTGTGGTTGCAATCGTTATTGATAGGCTGAGGAAAGGTGTCGAACGCTTCAAGAAAAATTGGAAATTGCCGAACAAAGGTTATTGCAAGTCTCGCGGAAAACAGATGCAATGCCAGGCGCACAAGATGAGCTTAAGCATCGTATGGATGCTCTTTCTCAGGTTAACATTTTTTGCGTTTGTTTGAAATCTTAACTTTTCATCAGATCCACATTTTGAAACATTTCTAATGAATACATTTTGGGAAAAGTAAATTTTATCTGCTTTTAATTAACATCTTGTTTTAGGAAAGGCATGTATCAGCTGAAGATAGGATTCAGCGGTTAGAGCAGCAAATAGAAGAGAAAAACGGGGAGCTTACTAGGGTATGTTTTCAGCAAATTTAATTGCCTTCTTTAAGTTTGTTTCGTTATTAATCTTGTTATTATTTTTGTCTAGATGAATCAACGGTTGAAAATGAATGAAGAGCATAACACGCGGCTATCTAGTACCGTAGATAAATTATTATCAGAGTCTAATGAACGACTGCAGCTTCATCTCAAAGAAAGAATGCATGCCCTAGAAGAAAAGAATACATTGTCACAAGAATTGGAGAAATTGAGAAAACTGTATGATGATGAATCGACTGAAAAGGTTAGTTTTAAGGATAGTTTTAAGTCGTTCGAAATACAGGAAGTTGTTTTGCAAATTATCGTATCACTATTTTTTCCAAAGGATCGTATTTACGATGAGCTGGAGAAAATAAAAATTGAGACAGAAGCCATGCGGCGGTCAGTGGCTGCTGTGCGATCAATGGACCAAGTTCAAAGGTGATTTAACTTCAAATTTCCACCACATACCTTTGTAATCTGGGGTGCGATCTTTTAAAAACTGATTACCACTGGTGACTAATTTTCAAGGAGGGATATCTGTATGATGAGCTTACAGATTTATGTATATTTTTTTGGATTACAAGAAACATGAATGTTCCATATGTTGATTGTAATTTTTACAATTTTCTGATAATTAACTGTTTGCAATGACACATTTAAAATTTGCAATTTTTAGTTATACATCTTTATTATCTGTAGAAAAGTCTCATTTTTTATATGTAATCTTACGAGCATATCTTTAAAAAATTGCCATGAAGAATACTTACGGGAGACCTTGGATATCTATTAATACATTTGAACGTTTTATTGATAAATTGGTAATCATTTGAACTGCTTTACAACACTTTTTTGCAGTCCTCAATCTTTTGTGTGTCGATCTCAGAAAGGGCGTCAGCCGGCATTGGAAGAAGATGCTTCAAAGGTATGTTTCCAAAAGTGAACTTTGATAGAAATGTTTGAGTATAATCGTGTTTTAAATGCCTGTTAAATTTTATGGAACATGGTTTTAGTGATGCACTTTATAATTTACACATTCAGGTGCAAACCCTTAATGAACAGGAGTGGGAGAAGATGCAGCAAGCTCATGTGTTGGATCGAGTGCAGCAAGCTTTTGTTGATACGAGTGATGTGGAATGTACCACAGATGATAATGATTCCATCTATGACACAGTGGACATGTTATCACCCACTGCCCATACGGATGCGCAAACCTTAGCGATAATGCTCCAAGAGCAGTTAGACGCCATCAATAACGAGATCCGCATGATTCAGGAAGAAAAACAAAGTACGGAACAAAGGGCTGAGGAATTGGAAAGCCGCGTGGGAAGCATTGAAACAATGGGCATGATCGCTCGTGGCCGGTCATTTGAGTGCGCTTCGCCACCCCTCAGTGGACGGTCAACTCCCAAGTCCCATCATAGCCCACAAAGGGATTATCTACAAAAATACCACACGGTAAGCGAAAGATTTCATTAACATCGTAATATTTCTAAAAATAGTTTACTTTAAGATTAAGTTTTTTTGTTGTCTTTCGTTTATGCCCCCAATAAGGATGTTTCGGTGATTTTTTTATTCAATCGTTTCTTTTAGATTTTTAGTAGATTTGTCACTTGTTTTGCTTTGTTTTGAACATGGGAGGGAGCATTTTGAAATTGTAAAGATGTTTGTAAATGTACTTGTAAGTAGAGTAGATTATTTAAGTGAATGGTAATTCAACACGTTCCCGGGTTTATAGGAAATGAGCCTAATATCAAGAGATATATGCATTAATAGTTATGGACATAATTTTTAAAAAATCAAAACCACCGAAGGGATACAGTGTTTCTGAATTTCTCTGTAAACCACAGGTTTCAGAAGTAACTATTTTGCATCAGGATTATTCCGGCAGTGTTTCTGCAAGGTGCTTTTCAAAATTTATATAATGAAAAAGGTTCGTTTGTTTCATACCAATCGATGCATCTTGAAATTATAATGTTACATTTTCTTTTGATTTGACTTGTATTCATATTGGTGTGACACACGATCTAGAACACTGATCTATATACAAATACCATATTGTAAATATTAAAAAAAAAATATTTTTAGTCGATATTAAGGTAGCACCGCGATATATTAACTTAATCTGGTCATATACTTAGTGTATATACAGTACATGTATATTGTAAATCTGGACGTAGAATAATACCATTAGAAAAAAATCATTTAAAGTTCTAAATCTGATTTTGGCATGTCCTGATAAGGATAATCAATATCGCTTTTAAAATGAACAGCAATGCGGACAAATATTTTGGAACAATTTTCAAAATGCTCAAAGTACAAATCCACGATATTCTAATTTTAATATTTTGTTTTGGGCATTCTCAAGTTCTAATTTTCTGTCTCAAAACCTTTTATTTCTTGTCTCCCTAAATGTGCCCACAATGTCTTTGTCTGAACGGTGATGTGGCATTAGGAAATAGTTTATGCATGATGAAAAAATTGTTGGCTCTCAAATACAGTAGCCTACTAGCTCTACTGGAATAATTTCAATTTTTACTTTACATTTTTAAGAAATATGTCTTGATGGATTAGTCTTTGTTTACTTAGACGTTATGCTGTTCATAAGTTTGTTTCCTCAAAATTTGAGGACAATAGCCAAAAAGATAGTATGTGATAATAAAGTGAAATTTCACCACATTAAAGGCATACATTGGCAAAAAGAATACTCAAATTTGGAACTTTCACAATTGTTTATTCTGTATCATCTTTAATTGTAAAAGATATCAAGTAAAAAATTAGGTTGGATTGAACTTCATTTTAGTGAGCGAGATCAAAGTAAATTTCAAGGTGAATACAGAGAAATATGAATAAAATATTCTTGTGTTAGTTAGATTGTCGTTTATAGAGTAGTTTATGCGTCGTTCTAGCCAACGTACAAATTTTAAAAATCATATTTAACTTTCTCCGACTTTCCCAACTCCCAAGATGAGTTAGAAAGCATTTTTTCTCTTTATTTGCACAGAAAGTGTAGATGTAGACACGGTAACATGACAGTTTTCTGAAGTAACATCTTATCCATTGTTAGTCAATCAAGTGTTCTGGTGTTAATAGTTCCTAAACTGAATGTGCCACATACATGTACATATATATATATTTGATGGCAATATTTTTGTAAATTTTAGAATGCTACCTAAATTCGATTTCTTGCTTATTAAAATTGCCATTTATTTAGAGTTAGAAGGAAATTGAAAAAGTGAGTTTTAAAGGGAGGTAAATTTGTAATGAGGAGGGCTCATCAGATTTGGAATATCAGTTTTGAACATATCTTTATTGATATATTTACGTAGTTTTCCTTATCCTACTTAGGGGTGAACATATCACACCCACTTTACAAGTGATGCAACTCAAAAATTGTTAATTTCTGGTTTAAGACTGTATTAAGTCAAGCGAAATGAGCTCCAGTGCAGTAAAAACGACATATCCGAGGCCCCAATAATTTCGGCTAAATAAATTTATTTTACTATGCATGAAAACTTGCTTTTATCTCAAAATGAAAAATGTTGAGTTGTGCCGCTTCTTAAGCGGGGTACGATATCTAATGTACGTTGAACTTTCAATTTCAAAGTAATTTGATGCCGTATCTGGAATTAAAAGCTTTGTTCACCTCAGACAAATTTGTGGCGTATTTTAAGACATGAACCAATTGGACGAAATCTGCATGAAAGGCCGGGCATTGCCAACATTTGCACTATACTTACTAGCTCTTAATCGTCACGTTTGAATCGACGGCATGAATTGACCGATATACCGTTTGAATTTCCCATTTTATTGAATGACTAGCATAATTCTTTCGTTCGTGGACGATTTAATCAATTGACCAATCATTGTTAAATAAAAAAAAAGCATTTCGTAAAGGCCTTCATTATTTCTGAAAATAAAATTAGTAGTTTCTTTTCCAGTCAGGCATTTGATCTTGTGAGTATTGATTTTATGCAGTATAGACTGATAAATTATATAATCAAGATATTTAAATGACCTTTACAGAGGTGTTCCCCCTTTTGTGTTCCGCTTTGCTTTAGATTATTTATATGGGAAGTGTTGGCATGCTGCTGAATTTAAACCTTCAGAGCTTACACTCGTTATTGATTCGTGCTCTTGTTCTGCGCTTACGTTCTTGATCTTTTTGTGGGGAACTTTTCTCCAGGCACCAGCCTCCATGTCCCCAGCACATATGTATCAGTACGTTTCGACCAGCCACCCCCAGCTCTCAGAATCCCTGCCCAGTAGCTCGGTAAGGACCAAACATATATCCCCTATTGCATCATCCAGCAGAGTTCAGCCTACTCTCGCTCGCTCTCATCTCATTGCTACAAGGAATACTTGAGTTTGCTCTGATTGTTTCGATATGGCTTAATAATTTCTGTGCTAGCTACTGTTGATGTTGTGATCTTGGTTCGTTTGCCAATCGTGTAGTGCCGTAAGGGTGTTTGCGAGATGTTTTCAGTTTTATTCTCTTCCATTTCTTATTTGTGTTCTGAATATTTCCTCGTGGCCTCATCCCCACTTTTCTGTCTGACATTTGCTCTATTTGCTTCTTGCTATGCTCCTTCCTTTGGGATTAGGCGCCTACATGGATTTCAATAATTTAAACAACACGCACTTAGGGGATTTATTAAACTAGGTTTTTTCCCCAGCTCGAATACTTCATTTTTACTGATCTTCGTGCACTTCGTCTCAACCGCTTTTTATATTATTATTTTTTTGACCGAATTTCATCGAATTATTTTACAGTTGTATTATGTTTTTTTGTTTTTTTTGTTATGGTGGAATAGTGTCCCAAAACCATGCTTTGCAGCATTTCCTTGAAATGTCCAAAAGTCTAGTATTACCTGTATGTAGGCATTGGCTAATCGACTTGTCACATACTCTGCAGGCTGCAGTTAATTTGTTATAAAAAATCTAGAGCAAAAAATTACAGTTTAATAAACATATTGGGACATTATTTGAGTATCACATCGCCTCTTGAATTCAGTATGCAAACTCGGAAAAATGGCCACCTTGGGTGTAAGCGATTGGTAATTGGCATGCATTTCAAAGGAATTTTAACTGCGTGAATGTACGAGCGTACTTGAAATCGTTTGCCAATCGACTCGTACATGCTTTAAAAACGGACATTTTCCCGAGTTTATGTACTCAATCTGTCAGTCGGCGTGGAACCCGAATAAAGTCAATGCCTCGGTTTTATAAACCTTTTTTTTTTGGAGGGGGGGGGGAATGATTATTTCGTGTATTTAATATACTGGTAACCCAAACAATCGTTTTTAAAAAAGCTTATCTTATAAACACAAGTAATTAATATGCAAATCAGATTTGAAAGCCACTTTTTGATTGTTTGCAGATCCTTTGATTATTTTTGTAATGTCCGTCTTGTATGATTTAACTTTCGCCATTAATTTTTGTTTTAAACCCTTTTCTCATTTATGATTTTGCACGATCAGAACCAAGATCTGATCAACTTTGTGAATTTCAAAATGGATATTAACTATTCATACTTGGAATTTTTAATTAAATTACGCGGGTTGGTATTATAATACAACGCATATTTTTAATAGAATCGGGTTTTAAAGCAAAAGTCATAAAATAGCACGATAGGTTAATGTATTATCCAGTTTAGCACTGATGTTTCAAAAACAAATTCAGATTCGAAACTACGTTTATCCCAACGAACGTGTAACAGGCACGTGTAACAGGCACGGTACCGTGTTTCCCCGAACATACGACCTATCCGGAAAATAAGCCCTAGCATAATTTTTCAAGATTCTTGTAATGTAAGCCCTACCCCAAAAATAAGCACCAGCTGGGCTTTTCCGTTAAGTAAAGGGGCGCCTTTGGACAAGAAATAAACGCCTATCGGGGTATGTAAACAGATGGACTTGAGGCTTACTGTCAAATGACGGACAACTTTGAACTCGTGTGAAATAAAAGAAAATTTTTCTGAATTTTGGTCCGAGCAAATTTTCGTCGCGTTTGTGTGAACCATAATTCTGATTAACCCAATAAGTGTGATCATTTTTTTTTCACTCCTATCTCGTAAGTCTTCAATTAACACTTGATTTAATGGTAAATTTAAAGGGAATAATATTTTGACACCCAGACAAGAAAGAAAGAGCTACTCCGACGAGTACAAGAAAGAATCGTGGAGTAAGACATATCCCCTGAAAATAAGCACTAATACGTTTTTGGAGTAAAAATTAATACAATGGAAGCCGCTTAATCCGACCAGCCATTTTATTCGATCAAACCTGCAGTACGGATTTTTTCTTATACTGCCCCATGTTTAAAAAAACCCGGTTGATTGGATCACTCATCGCTTATTTCGATGAAATTTCCATATGTCCAATATGTACGTACATAACGCAAACGCGCGAGACAAGTCTGAGCAGCTTTAATACAAGCACGGACACGTTTGGATAACTTACAAGCATGCATATAAGCCTCTAATGCATCAGTGACTGCATGTACTCAGATGGATTTTCTGCGTTATTTAGAAAATAAAATTTCGGCCCCATCAAACACTAATTATAACTTTTTTAAAACAAATATCATTTTAAACGTATGTAAAATACGATTAAATATTTGTATTTTTAAAACTCAGGGTAAATTAGTTTGATAAGGTTTAGCGTGTTTTTTTGAAATTCATCGCTTATATGGATCAAAATGGCTGGAACCAACGTGATCGAATAAGCGGCTTTCACTGTATAACTATAAGACCAGTCGTATTTTCGGGGAAACATGGTAGTATGCATTTTAAAACCGACTTATTTAAAAATTAAATATTTAAGTAGTTTAAAATGGTGTATTCTTTGCAAAAGATTGTGTAAATATTCAAAACTCATCTACAGTGTATAAACGAGCATATTTTGAAAATCACAGGCATTACAGTAATTCTACAATGAATTATTTGAGTGTAGGCTTCCCACCTATGATAGGTAATGCTTCAGCAAAGCGTTTTGAGATATGATGTATCGCAGCATTAGGATTTTTAAATAATTATCTCATTTTTTTTCTCTCATAATACTAGCTTTTAGTTATGTAATTTCAAATACGTTTTCCAGTATATCGATAAAAATAAAATCGTTTATTGATGACATGTTTTTAAAATAAAAACATCGTAATAAATATGTAATTAATTTTACAAAAATATAATAAAATGACTGGAAATACACCCATATTAGTAATTGCCTTAAAAGCAAGTTTAAAGAACAAATATTTGCAATTTCCTTTAACAAATCAAACAGTTTCTTTGGTAAACAAAAATGCGACAACATTTTAAAAGTTGAAAGGAAACTATATTTTTGCAAACAGAATTTTAAGAATCTTACTTTGATGAGTTCCACCATTATCTGCAGGAATCTTTACTGTCATCCTTGGAATTTTAAAATTTCAAAATTTATTGGCAACTAGTATTGCATGCCATTTTTGCACTCGTAAACCAATTTCCTTTTATCAAGAAATGCATTTCACCATCTGCTTGATACAATAGCTTTTTACACGACAAAACATCTTTACATTTTCATAACCTGCAAGGTCGCTTCATTGTCATCATCATTTCTTAATTGCACATGATAATGGCATTTGCATTTGATTCATCTCTTTGAGTTTTGCATATGTGAGTCGCATAAGCAAGCTGGGCATGAACATTTATAAACCGTTAGTGATTCATTTAACATTGTCTTGGAATTTTGATGAATGCCCACAATCACTTTAAAATCAAAAAGTCGGTTAACCGTCGTTCTTTTTTGTTATCCTAGACTCAGTTGGGTCCCGAATCTGGCGAAGATGGTCGTGCCATGCACATGGAATCAAGTCCTCCAACTCCCAGGTCGCTTCGGCTGGATCGGGTGGCTCAGGCGCTGGCCCAAAGTAACGAAGAACTTAGAAGGTAATTAAAATATTGCGTTGACGAAGTAAAATATTTCCTTAAATCTTATGATTGTGTATGTATTAAAAAATTGGCGTGTGTGCGCTGCCTGTTTTTGATAGATCAAATTTCTGTGGAAAGGCATTACTTTGCATAGATGATGAATACGCTCGTGTAACATCGTTTCTTACATGCTCATTCCCTACGGCAGAGATTAATCTTTTTAAGTGTAAAATCACTTTATTGTTATTGTTTTATATCTTCTGAAACTCCCTAAAATCGAATAAAAAAAGCAAAAATTTGAACACCTAAAGCATCCAGTGTTTAATCACACTGGTTATAAATGTGCACATAAATTTCCTTATCCAGTAAAAAGAGGATACTGCTTGGCAGCCCTCCTCTTTCGTGTGTCTGTATTAACTGTTTTCTGGTTTCTATTTGCCTTATTATTCTGTGATTGGATTGTTTTATGACAAACAGAATAACGAGATATTTGCCCAACTGAGGTCTTGAAGCGAAACTGCATGCATGATTTACTAACGATCCTTTAATCTTGTTTGACTTTGCATTTTGGAACCATTTTGATTTGGCTAATTGAGAAATTGCAAAATAAAATTTCTTTAATCGTGTGTATGGAGTCTACACAAAATCTAAGTTGGTTTTAACCTTTTTTCATGTGAATCAATGATTCCTTTTGCTTTTCATAATTTTGGCATGAACAAATGCCATTTTATTAATCTTCGTCTGTTTATCTTATTTAACAATTTTGCTTTGGTTGTTTTCTTTTCCATTGCTTCCGCCCACAGGCCAGATGGTCATGGGGCCAGCCTTACTAACCCTGCTGTTCTGAGTCTAGCACAGGAGATCTTACAAAGGTCAATATTTGTTGTGAATGTAGAAGCCATAGATCCAAGTGCTCTGACTGTTCAGTGTTTTAGTTTTTCATTTGCATACATTTTGAGTGCACGAATGTTCATTTTTAGCATTTTTATTACCATTAGTTTGCTGTTTAGTGTATTCTAACGAGCTGCACGACTTTCTGAAGACGTTTATTTTAGTTTACCTCCTTGATGAATAAGTTTTTTTCTTAAAATATACTTAAATCGGTTTTGAGGGGTGTGGAGACTTCTTGTATTATCAGAACAATTAGTTTTATCTGAATTAAGGGTTGTTGTCGGAGTTTTAAAAATGTCTTATTAATGGTTGCAATGTTTCATCATTTGAAAGTTCTTTGTAAGGCTACTTAAATAATTTTGAATGAACATACACAGTTATTGAAGATACTCTGACTGCAATCTTGATTTCACAGTTGTTTGTCTCTTACTGACAGACTTGGTGAAAGGCGTTCAGTGTATGAAGCATCAAAATTATGGATAATTGAAGCTCTTGAAGGAGTTTTATATATGCATCTTGCAAAACAGTATTCATATATCGATTTATGTTTTTGGACGACCTGTTTTGCCAATGTTTCATACTTGCACGAATGACATTCTAAAATCTGATTTTGGATATTTGCCTTAAATAAATTGTATTCATCACTTATCAAACAATGATTTACTATGTATACACGCTGGTATGTGCATTTGATGAGCCTTTCTGAAAGAAATGTACTGAATTCAGCTTGGGCTACTGGTTATTTTTAAATCCGTTGTTGTCCTTCACCATTGCACTTTATGGATGTGTTTACTGCACTGCGCTATTGCATTATATTTCGATAGGTTACAAAGATTTCTGGTTGATAAAGATTGAATTTCTAAAACATTGTAAAATTGTATGCAAACAAGTTAAAAGTTTTAAATGTTGTCCATTGAAGACAACATTTTGATCATGTCTAAAAATAATATAAATCAGCATAAGTGATATGCAAATACGAAGTCCGTGGACAGGTAGGAACATGCAGCAATGCAATTTTGAATGTGAATCTTTTATTAAATATCCTTAGAGAAATTATAAACAATGGTATGTTATTAAAATTCGCTTTAGTATAACACCAGATTGTGGTCACATTATGCATCTGTGATTGTTCATGCATCGTGGCCAAATAATTAGAATCTGCTTTTTTAACTGCGTAATGCAAATTTTCTGACATTTCATTTTATTTTATTTTATTTTTTTGCTTTCTCAGTACTCCTAGTCCACTAAGTAGCACAAATAGCAGCCAGGATTCACTCCACAAAAATCAACCTCCAAAGAAAAAAGGCATCAAAAGTTCATTAGGAAGATTTTTTAGCAAAAAGGAAAAAGTGAAAGCTAAGGAAGCTATGGGTAAAGAATACCTTCAACAGGGTATGCCTGCTATTGAAAGTTGTACTGAAATCGGGCATCTTCATTTCATTATACTGTATAGGTAAATTAGTAATGCGATCTTATTTTACTAATAGGTGCCAACTACCTCGACAGTGAAGTGGGCTCAGCAGAGTCGTTGGGGGTCGCCAGTCTAGGTCAAAAAGGAGATTTCGATCGTAGGAAAAAGAAAAAGTAGGTTTTGTAAGAACGTATAGCATTTTATTGAATATATAATACCAGAATTATATTTCAACTTCAATATTTTTTGAATTTGTTTTCAGGAATGAACTATTAGCGGAAGCTATGAAAGCACAAACACCTTTTGCTCTTTGGAATGGACCAACCATTGTTGCCTGGCTTGAGGTATTAAATGCCATCTATGAACAGTTTATTTAAATGAATGAATCAGCTCATGGTTTGCATCTTTACTCTATTAAGAATTATTTAAATGTCATAATTTACTATTACTCAGATATTCTCGAAACCTAAATTGGCATTTACAAAATTCTGCATTTCTGAAGATTTCTATAAATAAACCATTACGTTAAAAACTATCGCCCCAATCATAGGGACCATAGGGATCGGGTTATTATTGAATACTTCTTATTCTTTGTTTTTGAGGTACCTTAGACATACCTGAAATGTTGACTTATGGAAATGTATTGAAAGAGTTCCACTAAATAGCAGTTTTTTTTATTATATTTCTTAAGTTGTGGGTCGGAATGCCAGCTTGGTATGTCGCAGCATGTCGTGCAAATGTGAAAAGTGGAGCCATAATGTCAGCATTATCGGATACGGAAATACAGCGTGAGATTGGTATTAGCAATCCCCTGCACCGTCTTAAATTACGCTTAGCAATCCAAGAAATGGTGGGCTTGACCAGCCCTTCAGCTCCAAAGACGTCAAGAACGGTGAGTAAAGAGGTGGTTCAATTATTAGTCTTATCTTAATTGTTTGAGAGGTTCTTCGAGAAATAAATATTGTATTAATTTAGACTCTCGCTCTTGGCGATATGAGTCACGAATGGATTGGCAATGAGTGGCTTCCTAGTCTTGGCCTTCCACAATATCGTACTACCTTCATGGAGTGCCTGGTAGATGCACGCATGCTCGATCATCTTAGCAAGAAGGATCTTCGAACACAGCTCAAAATGGTAGATGGTTTTCATAGGTAAGAAGTAAAATTGATTTAATTTAATTTGTAAGCCTTTCAGTGAGTTACATTTGTCTCATCACATTAATGGTCATCGTTGCTGTTTTTAGGACGAGTTTACAATTTGGTATTATATGTCTAAAAAAACTGGATTATCGCAGAGCAGCATTGGAGGAAAGGAGGCATAACGCAGAAAATGATAATCGGGGTAGGGATATTTCTGGAGTTAATAAAAATTGACCGATCCCAATTTACTAAGAAAATCTTCAGGAAATGCAAAGTTACTCAAATATTGAAGCACAAAACCGAAAATGTTTACACTTTCATCATCAAGCATTGACATTTACTGGATGATTATTGTTACTGTCTATTCTCAGATGTTCTAGTGTGGTCTAATGATCGAGTCATCAAGTGGGTTAACTCCTTTGGTCTTAAGGAATACTCAGGCAACCTCATTGAATCTGGTGTTCATGGTGCACTTGTCGCTTTGGACGAAGGGTTCGATCATAACAGTATGGCATTAGCCCTTCAGGTTCCCACTCAAAACACTCAGGTAGAAAGTCCCCCGAGCATCCTTTATCTCCAATTTTTTTATATTCACATTTCATAACATGATTTCTGTTCGTTTTGTAGGCACGACAGTTACTAGAGAGGGAGTTTAATAATTTACTGGCTGTCGGCACAGACCGAAAAGTCGATCATGAAGTAAGTTTTCAAATTTCTTTAACTTGAAGTTTAATAACATTAATTTTTTAATTAGGTAATTTAGCTAATGTGTCTTAAAGAGTTTAGATCATTTTCAAGGAAATGGTAGTTTTAGGATAAAAAAAATAATGGAAAGTTTATTTGGCACTGCATTGTACTGTATGACCCAACAACGTTAATGCACTAAGAGGATTCAGCCCCTTAGTGTACAGGGTTGTAAGTTTGTATGCATTTTTTTCCCTTTCTAAATTTGCATTTGAATTTAGGTGGATATTGCTAAATCCTGATGTCAGCCATGTAGCGGGAAGCTCGAACGACTTCCGTTTGGCCAAGGCTAGTTTAAAAACTCTTACCATCATCAGTCAAATGCAGCTCCTCTCCGATTGTTTGACGAAGTTTCTTCTTCTTCAAAATACGTCTGTGAACTACTCCAGGGAGTTGTTAATTGATGAACCTTCGGCTGATTGGCTGAGATTGGGGCCACAAGCTGACGTCCCCCCCAGAAAAAAAATAACGGGTGAAGATTAGCTACGCTTTGAGTCATTCCTGTATGCGTGGTCACGGCATTTCTCTAGCCATCCAATTGTCAGGACGTAAGTCGGCTTTTAAATAAATGTAGTTTCTAGGTAAACAAAGATAGTAAGTAAAAAATACAAAACTATATGTGTAAAAATAAGAGAACCGTTTCAGCTAAGATAGCTATTGCTGGAACCTTAATGGATGGATTGCAGCAGTCCTCTCAAATTAAATGACACTCGCCTTGCAGGAATTCCAATTTGACTCGCAGGTGTATGCTGGGGGAAATTTGGACGTGGGGGCAAGAGTAAGAAATATAAATTTGAGAAGATGAGTCGTGGCCGAGAGAAGCTGATGTGTTTGGTCCTGCGGTGATTGCTTGAGGACATAAACAGGGTTCACTGGCCTGAAATATTCAGTGCTGAACACGACCGCCTTCGAGTGATGTACAGTATCTAAAATGCATGCATGTTTGTTATCGTGATAATTAAAGGGACGCAATTAGGTATTTTTTTAATATTAACAAAGTTAATCTCCGAATCATTTTTAGTGGATTCGAATGACTTGACATGCTACATTAACTGAGCACAAAGTATTGTATATGTTGGGTTTCTTTATTGCTAATCCACGCTGTACAGATTTCCTACAAACAAAGGGTTTCTCTAGCAAAAATGTTTTAGGTTATTCTGACCAACTTAAATCGCTACATTATAAATAACGACTTCAAAAGTTGGTGCTGGTAACTGCCACGAGGTAATCCGACAGAATAAAATCACGAATTCTGCAATGTTAAACTGTTTACTGTCAGTTGTTTGCTATAGAATAACAATAAGTTATAGATGCAACAATTGTTTCAGATTTGCATGATGAATAAAGCAAAGAAACATACCAAAAATTTATTTTTCTTCACTATCAGACAGTTGGGAATGAATAGTGTTCTAGTGTACACAAAATGGCCTGCCAAATAACTTCATTTCTTATATTTATATTGCTTTATATGCTGTAATGAAAGAGTTACACTATAACTACCAATGTTGCTAAAGTGAAGGGAAAGTATGTTTTTTTTCTTTTTTTTTTTCATTTGAAAAGAACTGCATCTAAGTAATTTTTTACATTTTTATGTACTTTATAAATTTAATATTGTTTTTTAATTTTATACTATTTGATACGTTTCTTGCTGAACTGGACAATTAAAATCAGTTATCATGTTTAAAAAATAAATGATGCTTGATCAGTTTTTTCATTTGAATAATATAAGATTTGTCAGACTATCTAATTCACAAAAGGTCTCATCCAACATATTTCTGACAAGTTTTGTCACAGCATCTTATTAGCCCAAAAAATGCAATGCATTCGTGCATTGTGCAACATTTTAGATATTGTACATCATTTGGATCGTCTTCTTAAAATAAATGCCACTGTTTACATTTTATTTTCTAAATATCAGATTTTCTTGCATGCGTTTTCAACTGCCAGTACTTCACGCGTAATTTTATTATGACTGCCTAATATTAAGCAGAAATAAACTACTATCCTATACAATTGTTAGACGTAAATACCTTCTTTTCCTTATTTTAATTTCGTGCCCCGCTATCATTGTTTTTATGAGTAATCGTCCCAAGGGTGGATTGCCACACAGGAAAAATTGTGCAAAGTTAGGGTAATTGTTATCGCTGGGAATAAATGGATCAAACAAACATATTCAGTACATAACAGCATTACGGAGATTTTCACAAGCAAAGGGGAATTAAAGCACGTAATCTGATGAGTAAAACATGGGGAAGTTGCAATATCTAAAAGACGAAAATGAAATAAAATGGTATCTTTCAGTAGATTAGCAATTTGGTACGACACAAATCGAATGTGCTCATTTTGACCATGATGGTCAAATTCGACCATCATTCAATAATTGTAGACCATGATGATATTTTCCCAATTTCTAAAAGACATAAAATTTAATAAAAACTGATCCAATTTTGTGGACAAGCTTTGACAACATTAACCAAGACCTGACACTGGTTATTTGCCACTGCTTGTTCATGTTTTAATAGTCTCATTGTCCCAGTGTGAAATTCTTTATAATTGCTGTGTCATGAATAAAACATGTTTCTTCAGTTATTCCTTGGTGACATTTGAAAATGGCCAATATTACGCAAGTTTTTTTTTTAATTATGCGTGGATCGCCTTAAATGCGTGTATCACCTAGTTGATGTTATAACCCTAAGGTGAGGTGATAAATTAGGTGTCAGACAGTTCAGTTACTTTTAGCAAGTATTTAAAACTTTACGGTTTGAAGAATAATGCTAACAGAAAGCTTAGTTGAGTTTTGATTTGTAAGCTATGTGTTGAGGGCCTGGAAGGTGAGTGCTTCCTTCGCTGTCAACCAAACTCGAATCGCATTTATATTTTAAAGAATTACGGCCAAATTCATCCTAACAGTCCAATGACTTCCCAGATGCAGTAGCGAAACCCAAGACCATAATTCATTCATACTTATTTATTATAGTCAGTTCCCCAGAAAGGCCAACTATGGCTTCCATTTACTCATTGTCCTCGTTTCATTCTTTGTTCGCATCTATGTATTCATCATGAACATGAAAAGTGGCCATCGGTAGATCGACTCTTATCTTAAATCGTACCCTCTTTGCCTTTCCCTCGATTAATTGCTCTTCACTTGTCAACCAACTGTTTAGGCAAATGACGCTGCTGTAAATCTGTTGCTTTTCATCGCTGCTACTACTTCATCTGTAGAGATTGTGATCAAAAGTTGATTTCTTACATTCAGAGTTGAAAGCTTAAGTTAATGTGGCAAGGATCTGTCCAGCATTCGAATTTGCTAATAAAATGTGGGTAAGAACTTAAAATTTGAAGGCATTTTTCAATGATTGCAAATAAAGTACGAAATTAAATTTATTTTTTACAGAAATACTTTTGCTCTATAAAAAGTTATCGCAATTTGGCCCATGTCGTCAAATTCTTTATAATCAGACTATTCCAACATATTTCTAGTGAAAACGCCTGAAATATAAGTGATTATAAAATATATCCAATGCTTTCAATTTAAATACATTGCGCAATTTATTGATCTTTTAACATAACATATTTTTGACAAAAATGTTTCCTGAAACATTTAGAATTCACTCGGAGTACTCGGGAGAGCATAATAATACGATTTGAACTATTGACTGCATGTATTTAAAACTTGAGATATATCTTTGCAGTTTGGTGTAGCCCCAATTAGAACAACTTTTGACAACAACCTCTTAGCATTTGATATCTTTTCTGCGTAACAATGCCATTTTAATTCTAGTCAGCAAAATTCAGTGCCGCTGCCCATGTTGCGTTTCTCTGAGAAAGTGCATTATTCTTCTGGTATTTGTATCGTATCGCTACGTCATCGCCAAGAGCAACCTGTGAAATTGCTTACAATGGTTACTGTAATGAATGTTGGAATTTTAACCCCCACGATCAATGATCACCACAAAAATCAGTCTAAAAAGGGGTTGCTCCCATTGACGGGTTTAAAACAGAAGAATTTGTTGCATCTATCCACAAAAATTACAAGTAACCGTGGCGCTGGTAGGAGGGCATGAATGTCAAGAATAGGGTAAATCCGTATAAATAATTTCATGGAAAAGATAGTTTTTCTCGAGAAATGCTGTTTCCGATAAATGCATGTGAAGATTTTTTATCTTTTCAAATACATTAAAATGCAAAATATCGGACGTGGAATTTTGCTTTGACGTAATAAATAATTCAGTTTATTACAGATTTTTTTTCTATATGGCCAACGTATTATTTTTAATTTAACGTTTTTAAACAGAAACATCAGTTAAACTCGCAATGCAATTTTTTGTTTTGTAGTACGACTCGTCTGCCACCAACACGATTTTTTTAAAAAAAATTACAAATTGTCACGTTTTTTTTTTTTTTTTTTTTTTTTTAAATGGGAGAATTTGAAATTTTATAAAAAAAACGATTGTGCTTAGTTGCCGAAGAATCCCACTATACCGGGTAAAATATCTTGATGGTGCTGGAAAGTAAAAATCCCGCAAAACGTGTAACTTGTAGCTAACGTAGATGTATGAACAAACTGCTTCTGTTTTAAAATCCAACAACATAAAAAGAAACCCCTCAAAAATATAGAATTGTATACGATTACTAATATACGTTATTTCTATGAACTTTTACATTTTTTGCGAATTTTAAGCCCAAGCAGATGTATCGGGGTTATCATTCATATCAACTTAAGAAACGAATGTCAACCAAGCACGTACTACATTTACATTGCTCGCACAGATTTGCTATTAATCAATCGCTTGAAATTAAGCGGAATAAGCTAGAGGTGCCATTGTATAAAACTATTATTAAATTGCGAAAATCATGTTAAACGCGTTGTTAGCAACCAGCTGGTTGCTGCCGGAATAATTGTAATTATAAAAGTGTCTAGTGTGAATGATACGAACTGGGACTGACAAACAAAACGGACTGTATCAAACTCAGTTTGATTTAACCGGAGTTTGATGCAATCTGTCTTTAGTGTACCGAATATGGGCAGTCCTGGGTCCTTATCTTGTACATACAATTTACATTAAGCAGCGGACGGAAGTGCGTTCAGCCGTAATTAAGTAGTTAACCCTGCAATTAACCTGTAACCTATGCTAATTTTAAGCACATTTGCGAAATTTTGGAGGTCTGCAATACTCTGAATGTAATGATGACAGAAAGAAAATGGCAATCATGTCAGTGCGGCGCGGCGTCAAGAGGGTCTGCCACCTCGATTTTTTGTTAGAAATTATTAAAATCAGTTTCTGGTCATAATAGTGCTCGATTTGATTCGATATTGCTATTTTTTATCTTTCACTCTACAGATCATGGCGCTGATGCATGTTTCACCTATAATGTGCAAGCAGCGTGATAGATTTCTCTACTAAATTAAGTTCAGGAATGGATTTTATACTTCCGAAAAAAATCTGAAGTGATGGACCATCTTAAGAATTGATATTTTTTCAATGTTATTTTTATTTGTCTCGAGAAATAGTTGACCGTCGTGTTCCCAAATTTCATTTGCTTCAGCGTTTTCAATCATATTTTTCATGAGTGCGCCACTGCTTACAATATGTATAAAAGTAGCTGTTCGTATCGCTTCGTAAGTACAGGGTGAATATAGCAAACATGCCAAATCCAAACATTCTGTCAAAACTATACTTGGTGAGGCATAATTTAGACCTTCCCAATTTACATCTACATGCATATGGTCACAGTTGAGTAAAATCTGATCACATAGTTCAATAGGAAGTGAAATGTGAGGATTCCAGAAAACATGACACAATAGTCGTTAAAATACAGATTCTTTGTGCGTGCTATTGTTAAATTTTAATCGTTAAAGATAGGGAAAATTTTCCAATTTAAAAGTGGTAGAACGTCGTACAATTTGTGTAATTTGTGCGTTTGCGACATTTAATTATCAATGGCAAAGTTGCAGTTGACATTTCCATTTTCAGCAGTGGTAGCTACCATGCATGTCAGGAAAGCTCGTCTTTTTTATCTCGGGAACCAATAACGGCGAGCTTTCCTGCCTCGAATTCGTGTAATGCATGGTTGCTGCTTGTAGTTAAATTGGGAATGTCAACTGTAGCCTTGCGATTTACCAGTAAATATCGCAAATTCACACATTACATCACAGCTTTCCAAATTGAAATTTTTGAATTGCACGAACCGAGAATTTGTAGTTCAATGTCACATTTTACATGTATGTGTTTTCTGGAAATCCTCACAAGTCACTTCCTATTCAACTGTGTAATCAGATTTTTCTCAAATGTTCTCATATATGTGTAATGGTGTAGAGGGGTCTCGTTTTATACTGGGATCCTCCACCAATTTGTTTCATTTAGTTAGCTATCTGCAGACTCCGATTTTACCTGAACTGAAATAATGTTCAAAGTACATGTACATAGATAATATATGGACCTTGCATTTTCTCAAGTTTATTCCAATAGTCATCGAGCACAAGAGTGCACTTTAATACATGGAATCTTCCCTAATATGGGTAATCACGATTTTGATTGCGTATTCACCCTTGTGCTTACAATACTCCAGTTTATACTGTTCGCGTTTTATTTAAGGCGAAAACGATGCTGGCTAAGTTGACAGCGTTATTTTTATTTACGTTAATTACCACCTGAGGCGTCTGCGCATATTAAGTTGACTTGTAATGTAGAAACCAAGTTTTTTTTACCTAAAAAAAATAATTTATTGAACATTATATTACGTACGAGACTGCACAGGGTGCGTCATTATGTCCCTCGGTAGTCGTTATTGTTATTGGGATTATAGAGTTGTAATTGGGGTGATGCGATTTCTGACGCAGCCTGAGCATCATAAATATTAGCTCTTTGGAGGCTAGCATAACCTTTTTTTAAAAGATGAATCCATAAAACTAAATTTTTAACCAACTATTTCCATTGCTAACGTTGCAGATTGGCAATTTACTCGTGAATTAAATTTTTTTTATGTAACTGATCATTTTTGTTTCTTTTTAATTTTGGAAAATTTAAAGCAGTTCAGATTGCGTCAGAAGTTCGACCAACTTGTGACGCACCCTGTAGATTGACCAATGATGTGTGATCCCAGACCACCTTTTGGAAGGAATCGCGAGATTTGTTGTAAAAGTAAAAAGTTGATGGATTTTGAACACGATGCATTTGTACGAACTTCTCGTTAGCTTCATAATATTGTAAATCAGTAAATGTGTTAAAAATTCGTGGCTGCCTGCACGAAAACCGCCATATTGTGACACCAAATGGGGGGAAAGGTCGCCCATTCGTTTATTAAGCGGCATTCTAGCTCCTTTATCGTAAATCCTCGTCACCTCCAAATGCACCAAAGCTCATTCCCCCCCAAAAAAGCCAATTTTTGGTACCATTTCATGCATTCTGTTTGCTCGTAATTCTGAGATACTTACCCAATGAGACAAACTGGAGGTTCATGACATTCACATCGGTAGTTTATAGGCCTAAATTTACATTTTCGCGTCTATGTAGCGTTTTATTAATGGATCGACTATTATTATTATTATATATTATAAATATGACGACAACCTTGCGTGTTTGCTGTAAATATAACGAGAAAAAAAGTTTTTGTACACCTTTTGTTGATAAAAAAGTACAATGGTTACCTTAAAAACCATAAATGTTATTGTTAATCAACTTATAACACTACTATTACTACCATTATTGCTGCCTCTTTATGAATTGCCCCCGTTGTATCGCTTTTTCAATGAGGGTTTTCGAGGGGCTGTGGCGTATGCACCCAATGTAGTCCCCTCACTTTTACAAACGTCCTTTAATTCCTCATCCCCTCAATTGAATGTCAGAAGCAATCACCAGATGGCGCTAGAAGACTTCGGTCTTTCGTCTTTTATACCGTTCCTTGTGTTTTCATGTTAAGTTGCGTTTAACATGTTTTTATTATTTCCTAGATGAATGAACCATTACCAAATTCTGTGTTTGTCCGTGTCATTTGTTCAGTTCACTCGTACTTTATGTTTACCGACCAGAGAGCGCCACCTGTGCATCACATGGCGCAGTTTACAAATCCAGACGACCATGTTTTAATCAAAAGCGTTTATTAAAAAGTTAGTGCTTTTCTATCCACATGATTACAGGTTGTCCATCTCATTGGGTTACTTTTCTGCTCAATGTATGATGGTTAACTATAGAAGGCGCGGTGTTAGTTACATTACCAGCATGGCCAGTCCGTGTCGCCACTTTTTGATGTTCCTGTGTCATAAAAATAACTGCAGCGCGTGGCGTGTCACAGTGGCCGCCATTAAAATAACGCCCTACTATATACGATGCGATATCGATCGTATTGTTAAAACAAGGTAGTTATTTACAACCAAGGTTAGTTATTTAACCATCTGCGAAAAATTTACAAATTTGGACAAACCCTCCGTATATATATACAGTATATATACAGTATACTGTGCCGGAGGCCAGATAACTTACGTGCATGAATACTGTGCCAGTTGCACAACTTCAAGACCCTATTAACTAAAAAAAAATGTGCTGAGCAAAAAGTAAGGACTTTTTATAAGGAGTCGAAGACCGGACAACCTTTAATAGTCAAGGACCCTATATATAAGGTCAGTTTAACGGTTTAAACCTACATGTACTGTACATTGAATCAACTTTGGACAATAATGTACTATAGTCTAGACGTGTGGGGGTAGAATCAACTGGACAAGGATAATGGTGCTAGAAATGCATTTATTTTTAATTTATAAGAGGACAAAAATTTACGTATATTGTTGATATGAGTACTTCACTTTTTCCGCTGAGCATTTAAAACGCATTGGTCTAGTAATTGTATATATTCGGTGTGTTCTGTCTCATTTTCATTGCCAATCAATTTTACTTTTAAGATTAAGTACTAAATGTATGAGATGCTAGCATGTGGGTATTTGAAGAGCGACTCTTGATAATTTTTCTCTACCAATATTTTATTTTACCTCAATTGCATCCAACTTCAAAAACTTTTACACCAGCATACATGCATATAAAAAATAGAAATTTTATTCAGCTTATTAGCTAGCTAATGATTAATAATTTCTATAAAACATTCATTGACCAGGTTTTCAAAAGACGATGCGATGTCCAGAAATATATTTTCTTTATTGTTTATATTTTTGGGGAAGGGGGGGATGCCTCACGTCTAATGAATATTTCTAGGATACTTACATGTATAAGATTTCCTTCAGCAGTCACATTTTTCGCATTTTAAGGGAAATCATTAAAGAATTTAATGGAGATGCGAAAAACTGCGTTACTTCAGACCAAAAGTAATCTTCCAAACAAGCCAAATCACGACCAGAATTGTGTTTTAAAAAACGACGTTTCGCCGCACATGCGGCCTTCTTCAAGTTTACTATACAAACGAAAATACAATAGAATAGTTACAT
>JAQGAO010001356.1:0-24919 GCA_034697705.1 Ommatoiulus sabulosus
ACCATTGTAGACGTTTGTTGGCTGAAACTACAAGTCTACATTTGCAGCAGAGATATGTACACGGTAATATTATAAAAGTTTGCCATATTCCATGTAAAATTTCTCCCACTCAACTCTCTTAACAAACATTATAATGTTCATTTTCATTTTGCAGCAATCTCACATCAACAAAAATGTATCTTACAGCATTTGGCATGTGTAATGTTATATTTCATGGTTTTCTTCATTGATTTATTTATTTATTTCAACTATACTTTTTTGAAGGTGTTTTCTGCAAGTTTTCATGTTTGAGCATTTTTGTGGCACACAGTTTGCAAGGAAAATGTATTTTACTAACTTTTGCATGTTTTTTAATAGTACATTTCACAATTTGTTATCTTTATTTGCCTAAAGCACTTTTTGGCACGTTTTCAGCATTTTTTTCTTGCATCGGCTGTTTAGGGACGCCTTTTTTGATTAAAACACAAAGATTACAATGTGTTACGTTTGTAAGGCACCATTCATTCCCTTTAAAATGTGTATTTTGTCCTTATTTTTGATTTAATTGCTATTTAAAGTTATTTCTGTGCTACCCTGTATTCAATTGTAAATGTAGCATACAGATCTCCCTTGGCAGGTAGTATAATTATCTTACTTTTTGGAGCACTAAATACATCAGGAAAAATTTATTTTACAGGATTTTAAATGTTTTAATGTAATATTTAACAATTTTCTACATTTGTTTATGTAAAACACTTTTTGGTGCATGTTTTCAGAAAAAAAATGTTTTTAAGCAGTTATGTGGTACCCTGTATTATTAAAAACAAGAATTTCGTGTGCTATACACAATAGGCGCTTTTTATTCACATTTAAATATACATTTTTCATTATTTTTTATTTTATTATATTTTTTCGTTAATTTTGAGCAACCTTAACAATTTCCCATAGACAGCATTTAAATCCCCCTTGCCGTCTTACTGGTCATCCACCCCCCCCCTTTACATTTCAGCACCCCCACCTAATTAATACATGATACACGATGCTAGGGCAATAAAATTTAAAAACTAAAAAAACTTTTAAAAAACAAAATGGCGGCCTTCGCCGTCCCCTCCCCTCCATCCGCACCCCAGACTGCAATAAAAGTGGGAGGAAAATCTCCCCCTAGCGCACCACCCACTTACGCAGTCTGGGTGTTGCTATCTTCTACCGGTATACTTGTATCCTCTAAATCCTATGAGTTTGATACAGGTCCGCGTTATACGATTTCTCGTGCAATACTGTATTAACACTTGTCTGCCTCATTTTTGCGAGTATAGTTGGCTTTGCCATTAATATTTTGTTGTTGATGGCTCGGATGGTGTGGTCTATCTCGCGTAGCGCGTTTGCTCTGCCTTTCACTCTGAATTATTGATCAAGATTTTAAAAGGGTAGAATTTGATATGACTTCCATTCTACTTAAATTAATGCGCAGCTACGCTTTTATGACCTGCCCCGGAATCAGTCCATCGCTTTATTAAAAGACCTTTGACAGACGCGCATCTGTGGCCACGGCAAGTTGGCTTTTCAGCTGTACGTGTGATATTCAAATGTCACGCAGATGAAATGTTGTTCGCTTGTTTGTCAGTCCAAAATATACGACTCCTATCTTAGAAATAGATGTGCTATATATGCTATAGAAATGGTGAATTATACGAAGCTTTTTCAGAAAATAATAGCTCTCATAACCTCTTATAACGACTGCTGAATGTACAGGGTCAGTATATTCTTTCCATTACGAGTCTGCCATTAAAAGGCATAATGCATATGCTGAATTCTTGCATATTTGATTTCGTTTCGCGCTTAACATTTTATGCACCGTGAAACTAATCTTTTGAAGTATTGGCTTATACTTTGTAATGTATGTAATCTGATCTTGTTCTTATTTATTCATTGGCAATTTCGATGCATTTAAATGAGTACATATGTATTACTTCCGTGGTAACCTGAGCTGGTTATTCCTTATTTATTGTGCATTCATCTTAACCTACATGGGTTTCCGTAGAGAAAATTAAGTTATGCAACGTTCCTTGTTTAATTACATTAATTTATCGGGCGAGGATTAATTAAGAGAAAAATGCATATCCAAGATATAAATGCTACTATCGGGTAAGATTTTTGAAAATTCCGTCAATTATTTACCGCCATAGAACATGTGCTACATTTGATTTATAATTCCAGTTAATCCAATTCTTTTTAAGATAATTTATTTTAGCAAATGTTTGAAATGCAGATCTCAAAGAATTAAATTAAAGGTGTACAGGAAAATTTTATAAATAAACGTTTAGACGAATCATAATTGGCTATCCCAGCAAAATATTTACGACTCAATTAAAAAAAAAAACAATGTGAATTAGGTTCGAGTTTTTTTGTCATGAGCTATTCTTGGCGTCTTTTCTTGACATCGATTGGTATGGAGGATGTACAATGTGCACATGTATACGTGCGGAATATACATGTATAGCGGTATTCAGATCGAAGCTTTTCGAATCGAACTTTGGCAGCCTTGAAGTCACATGCGCAAAAGAAATGCATTAACTGGTTAAAAAATAGTGTCGGTTTTGCACACGTGACTTCCCTATTGCCAAAGTGCGATTAGCAGAGCTTCTGTTTGAGTATCCCGAGTGCATTCAATCCGTTGCTCAAAGAAAGTTTTCGTTGACGAACACTAGCGTTGTAACCGCGAGTAACTCCTCAGCGGCCAATAGCTAGACGAGTTTTCGGTTAAATTAGCAAAAAAGCCCATTGAGCAAGAGCTTAGAATCGTTGATGCTCGAGTCAGCGCCACCTGCACGTGAATATTTCATCGAACCGGGGCCCTTGGGACGCGTCGATGCGATAAAAAACGACCACGGCTTAGAAATTGAAACGATTGCCGTCACCTATGCTGACCACAGTCCTATTTCAGAGGGTAAACTATGCGTCTGGCAGCGCGTAATAATCCTCGTAAATGTCCCTGCACGTGGCCTTCCGATGGACCAGATAGCGCGTCTGCTCATCGCGCATCTAGAATCGCGTATATAAAAGCGAATGGGGCAATCGAGATTCGATCGTCGTAAATAAAACATATACCCCCTTCAAAAAACTCCGTGAATATTTGAAGTAAACGTTTTTTTTTTTCTCGAGCGTTTGTTTCGTTCTATAGTCGCGGCAAGGTGAAGCGTATATATAAAATCGTTTTCCCGTTCCATCCTCCGAAATAGCGTTCGGACTGCGCTCGGGAGGCTGAACCGGTGTAATCGGGTCGCTCGTTTCGGGGTGCGAGATTAAGATTTATCGTCGGTCGTAATGGCTTCTCCGTACTATAGCCAATTTCCTTATGGACCTATTTAGTGGATACGGAGTTTTGTTTTAGCTCCCCTCCGTACTTTCATTTCCCTACTTATCTCCGAATAAACGGTTGCAGCGGAGTTAGGGACGAAACGGCCAATTATACGATCGGGACAGAAGATTGCATTTCCACTAAGGACGAGCATCTCGCATCCTCGTCTACTTACCTGATGATTTAAAACTTACCTCCGAATGAGATTTTCAGTTTCCTAAACGAAGGCGGCCATTTCTATACTCCTAGCGGCACATATATGCCGCATTAGCGCTAAACAAACAAAGCTCGCCTCGGGGCACCTTGACGCTACAATGCGCAAAAATATGTCGCATCTACGAAGTATATTTACGCCTGAAACGGGCTACTCATCCTCTGGTGCGTGCCTAATTATTAAACTTCTATATCCCTATTGCTCATCGTTGAACTTAGCTTCGTCGCTCGGTAATTTGCCTATACAGACCTACAAAATAGATGTAGTCGCGCGTGCGTATATACCGGTGATGTATAGTAATCACATTAACTCCTATGCCTAATGAAGGAAGCATTGTAATGCCTGCGAGCGAAAGAGGTGAAATATGCATATTCCTGTATACAGTGCGGACAAAAAGTTCCTTGCTTTTTCAATTTATTTAACGACGGTGTTGCGTGTTTACTGAATTTGCGGTTTCCGTTGCATTTAGCGCAGCTTTCTCGATTTCATCTCCGCTGGAAAAATAGTTCCTCTCCGTATTGTCAAACTTGGCGGTTATCGATTCAGTGCCTAGATTAATGACCCAGCTAGATGCGATCGCTGCATATTATGGTAGTTTTAAATAAATGTTTTGAATCGTAAAAATAGACCTTTATATTATACTTAACGTGCATGTACGCCGTATTCTCCTATACGTACATGTAACGCCTTATAGGTTGATGTGATGCGATATCGAATACTCATTAGCCAAAATTCTGTCAATTACTAAGGTTAATGCAACGCTATATAGGTCAATTTCACGTTTTTATTTTTGATCATTAAATTTGACCTTTTTTTCCTGATGAGTATACATTCAAAATTGCCTTTACAATGCGTTGCCAGTAATTGCCTTAACCTGAATGCAATTAATTCACACGGTTGAGATTCTACGATTGATAAATAATCTGTTTATAATTCTTTATCTGACCAATTACTGTATGCATGCCCAATAATTTATGGCCAAATTTTAGGCACCCAGTTCACGCACTTTGATTTTGTTTTCTTACATGAATCATAAATCTGTTGCTAATTTTTGCTCCATTTTTCTATTTTCAGATGAGGATTACATATTTTGATATTCAGCTGGGTCTATTCAAAGGATAAAGTCTAAGTGAGTGGAACTATTTCATTTGATTATTCTAAATAGTTTTGCTTATTGCATGCATTGTCAATAAATTGCACCTATTGACATAACGTACATACACTGGCTATTCAGTTTCTGTGTAAATTTGCGTAATTCATTTGCCGTAAACTCGGAACTGTGTACGAGATATGCTCCTTTGAATTTTACTGCTTTCTAGCAACGTCAGCTATTTGACAAATTCCCTTGATTAATGTTAATTACAGCGTTTCTCGTAAACATATTTAATGCAGTGGTCTTTTACATAACGCGTCCCTTTACTTTTCACGCAGAATGTAAAATATGGCATTAAATGTCTCGATACGAATACTTTTAGCCGTTCGTTTTCAATGTCGAGTAAATGAAGATTAGGAGAATCTGCTTATTCATTAAATCGTACAGTATTTACGCCATATTACATTTTCTTTAGGACTCAAAATTCATATAATAGGCTATTGCATATACTGTATCGGTAAGTATATATGCTGGAGAATTATAGAAGCGATTTCATCTAATGTCAATATTTAAAGTAGCTCGTTTTCCAAATTTCCACGCATCGTTTTTCATCATTAAGTCAATTAAATCCGACCCTTGACGTGATCCCTTTAGGCAAACTTACTGGAATTACTCGCTCGACACATGGTTCCATTAATCAAGATTAATTTCTCATTAAGCTTAAAACTTTTGCAATACTGTATACCTCGGCAATAGTTTTAAGGAAAACCGCGTTAAGTGATTACCGGACACGTATTGATTTCAAGTTGGAGAAGAGCAAGTTGAAACAACGCTTCGATTGGTGCAGTTGACGAAGAAGTGTCAACCAGCTTTAGAAGCAGGATAATGCTACTCGTGTAATTAAATTTAAATCTCCCCGCAATGAAAATGTACGATAAACCTTTACGCAGGAATAGTTTAATCATAATGATTGTTGTAGTTTTTTTTTGTTCTAAAAAAACATAACCCGCGTTTATCTTTTGATTTTAAAAATGAAGTTTACACAGGTTTTACAAGTACAGTACGCTTATCTAAGCGGTGACAGGTACCGTACTGCAGTGTAGCGTAATTCAGGGGTTGCTTTTAAGGAGAAGCAATGCAGGAAAACGATTTGTCTAAGCGATTTTGTCGTGATTCGCATTGGTCGTCGGACTTTAATTACGAAGTTGTAATATTGGTTTGCTAATCACTGCGTGGCACTAAAGAAGCAGCAGTAACATTCAGTCTGGGTGCGAGGTACAATTTAAAATAATTCGCACTTTTCTTACCGTTATTAATTTCGGTTTACTTTCCAATATACACATAGGCCTACTGTATAAGGTATTAAGACTGCTATATAATAATAAATTGCATGGCAATAATCATCTATGTAAGATATATAAGAAAAAAGTATTGATTTATTTCATGCATAGATTATTTGTGCTCTTATATGACGTTGCCTGAGTAAATTAGGCTGGAACGTAAATTCACGGCAGTGAAACTGTATTATTTCTTTCCTCACCCCAATTTTCACTTATTTATTTAAATATATGACAGCTGAGACTTAGTTTTAAATCTCAGCCCTGAAGAGTAAAGCTATTCGGGCATTTTATTTGAAGTTTATCACCGTGCATTCTGGGATGACAATTACTTAGCTTTCTTCCGTATACTACTATACCGTACGGATATAAAGGAGCGAAGTTTTTATTTCCATTTAACGAGTTATTTGGTCACTGGTTGGATAAAGGGCTTAGTTTAATTGTTGCGAAGTAAATTTTACGTTCGCAAAAAGGGGTTTTTCTTCAACGTCGAAGAAAAATGCTGTATCTCGATGTTGAGTTAAGCGAATGACTGCTTTCAGTTTTCCTCCAATGGAGGGTCTCTTGTAGTTCAGTTGCTGCGCTATTGCTGAATAGTTCACCATTTAAAACTGTTCTCGCTTCAGTAAACCCAATTTTGTAATTTTGAAATGGCAGAAATACGATTGCTATCTCGGGTTAATGCCGCAGTACTCCTTGAAGTTGTCATTGGCGGAGATGCCATAAACATTGGCAATCCTATTTTCAGGAAACAATCCACGGCACGAGATATATTAAGGGTCTTGGGGAGAAAGCCCATGAATTTTCGCCTATTAAATCGTTTTAAGAACCATTTTTATTCTATTATAAGAGGCAGAATTGGTCCTTTTTAGACGATTTTACTTCACAAACCCAGGAGAACTCTTTGATTGTATACACCGAACTTTTTTGTTTGTATACAGGGTGAGCGTTTCTGAGGATATCTGGCTATCTTTAATATTGTCCATATGGCAAAAGCTAGGTTAAATCTGCTTGAAAAGTTGAATACAGTAAAACCTGTTAAGAGTGACCACCAAAATAAATTGCAATGTTGGTCACTATACAAAGAATGCAGAGAATGTAGACTGTAAAACATGTAGTAAAAAACCACAAAACCAATAAAGTACAGAATCATCATGTCCATGTGCATTACATACAGCATATTTATTGCCTTATTACACATTTGCTTTTTTTTAAAGAAAAAATTATCAAGTTTTCCTTGTTTCAAATGCGTTTTGCTTCTTATGAATTTATGATCATATTTTCAGTGATTTTTTCCATCTGAATAACATATAATTGTCTGAATTATTTGAGAACCACTGGGGTTAAAGCAGGATGTAAGGTGACTCATCTGTTATCTGGTCACTTTATAAGGTACATTGGCAATGTAAAAATTGCAAAAAACGACAACACACACTGATCACTGTACACAATAGACAATTGGTCACTGGTCACTATACAGAGACTTTTTATGAAGGAAATGTACCTAGAAAAAACAAAACACCAAAAAGTGGTCAACATAAACAGGTGGTCGCCATTCAAAGGTGGTCACTTTTCCAGGTTTAACTGTTTAGGAAGTGGTATGTGTAGACTATAGAAAGCATATCGCACTCAATATTACGCGTCATGTTATCGATTTGTAAAGATCTTAAAATCATTATTTGTATTTATATGTAACATCATCATGATGTGTATATTTGGAACATTAAATGTATGCAACAATTAATGTATTGCAGAAAGGCATCGGTTGCACATTAGACAAGTTGTATAGTACTGTATTTATTTATTGACTTTAAATTTTTTTTATCTTGTATTACTTTTTTATTGTGCATTAATTGTTGGATATTACGTACGCTCTTATCCAAGTTTATTATGACAATCTTTGACGACCGTTTCTAATTATGCATGATTTCGATAAAATGTTGATCAGAAGCGAATTCTGGGGGTTATTTATTCTTTGATTCGTATTAGCTGCATTGTGTGTGTAGTTGGTCCAATGAGATACCGTTTGCTAATGGGGGTAGGGACTAAGAGGTCCCTAACCCCCATTTTATAAAAGCGGCCGATCATGCTTCTGTATTTGTTCATTAGTAAAAACACGACTTTAACCGCTTAATACTGTATATGTGTAAGGGGATACGGTCATGTTCTCTCGCCCTAACTTACATTTTTCAGTTTTATTACTTTGATATAGACGTAACTAATTGCACAACAGATATTTTGTACTTAAAGTAATTAAGCAACCTCTCCCTTGCTAATTTCTGCTTCGTTGGGGAATAGGGTTAATTTTATTGCACGGATAACTCTTCTCTTAATTGCATTTCCATAGTCTTTTTGGCGGTTTTTCTGAGCTATATGATTCCAGTATAACGCTCTTAATACGTACGTGCAACGAAATCTTCGTGCCTGCAGTTGTTTGTTTGCAGCCTGTGGCAAAGTGCTTGCGATGTTTTTTCGTTCAATTTTATTTTTCTTAATTAATAGCACGAAGGGGGAGATACGGTATGTTTAGGGCTTATATCAGTGTCCCGATCCATGTACATTAATTAAAGGATTAATTAAGATGCGCCGGTGTCATCTGAAAACTCGCTATAGTCTTAACTGCTTCGCGTTTTAATTACTTACACAGGAACGAATTTAGTGAACAAATTCCAGGTTAAATCTTGAATAGGCTTGCTAGGGGGTGTAGGCTTAAACACGAACTGTCGGCGTGTTTCAGAAGTGTGATATCGATCACATGATGCAAAGATGAGGACAATTCAGTGGATGATACTTGGTACGTTATGGTGTCGAAACATTTGCATCGACTTCCGCTGGATAATATTACCTTCTTAAGTGCACTCCGTCATGTTTTCACTTGATACTAGGCAAAACCTGTCAATACAAATGACAATACTCGTCAAGTCCTTGAGAGCACCTCTTGATCTTCCTTTCTCGTGAGAGCTACATGTACATGTATCCGTAAAGGTTAGATCGCGATTTAATATTATAATGGCTTTATTGTCGCAACCATTAGATCATCCATAATTTATCAATCGAATGTTTCGTTTTAAATGCTCATTTGAGCTATAATTCATCTCTTTATAGGTTACTGTAATTCTTCTGAACAAGTAATTTAAAAAAGGCTGTGCTCAGTCTTTCAACTGTTATATTTTATTCCAAGATGTTGAACTCGAATATTCTAGATATCTGGAGAACGTTTGTCTTATTTTATATAATATGTGAAAAAGTACTCGTGAAACCTATAGATTGTCAAGCTAGTCAGTTTTT
This sequence comes from Ommatoiulus sabulosus, assembly GCA_034697705.1. Lineage (NCBI taxonomy): Eukaryota > Metazoa > Arthropoda > Diplopoda > Julida > Julidae > Ommatoiulus > Ommatoiulus sabulosus. The sequence goes on from JAQGAO010001356.1 coordinate 9,270, forward strand.
GATTTGCATATTCATTTTTATTCTTAAGATAATTAATATTTATGAAAGTTATGTGTTCACCTCATACGTGTTTTAACTTTTTCGGCGTTATGGAATCATCAGTACAGAAAATTCCATTCTTTCTGATTGACTAAGTAGAATTTCCCTGATTTCTGGAAATAACATGTCGTTGGCGCGATAAGGTCACGAGGCTGTATGCGCTTCACTTGAAGGCCTCGAGCTTCCTTCACTTTCCTAATTTATGTAAGCAGTATAATGCGTAACTTTTCTCGTTATTGTTGGTACAATATGTCCCAAATGGCATATGGAAGTTGGAAGACGATCGTGACGACGAATATCGGTATAGCTCGGAGCCTTTTTTGGCCTATATATCATGCAGCTTAGCTGCTATCAATGCTCGTAACGTGGGCTCAAATTGCATCCATAAAATGCCAACCACCTAGTGACGACCTATACCGCTATATAGATTATTCCCCGAGTAGCTCACGCTCCGAACGGCGCTGCCGAAGATATAGGACATTTGTCTTTTTCATTATTTTTTTCACAGATCATTTAGGAAGTATATTCGGATTTCTCCTTTTTTCATCTCATCGTTTTCCCAAGTTGAGATCGTAATTCTTGGTTGATGTGGTCTGCATGGCCAATATCTATAAATGCATACTCATGCATGCACCGTACTTTGTATGGATGTCAGGATCTCGGTGTTGGGTTTAAGAAATGGCTCATAAATGATGCATGGAACCTCTTTGCAGCGTTGACTCTAAAAATCAATTTTGGCCTCATCTTGCCAGCATCCCCCAAACCACTTTCGTGCAGTTGAGAGTTTACTTTTCACTCATCCTTTCCTTCTTCCATGTTTTTTTCCATCTCCATGCTGCGTGGGTTTTCAAACCCATATTGTGTTGCCTTATATTGCTTTATGCGCATTCTTCTAAGTTTACATTTAAACTTCCATTTAGGGTCCTCGCGTACAAAGCTCGTATATAAGAGTTTTAGTGTTTCATAAGCGCAAATTGTCATGTCCATGTTGCCTGCTGGGTTATTGTTTCTCTCGCGCTATATAGAGCTACACACGATGGCGTGTACTAGCGTGAGTTAAGAGTCTTATGTTCGGCTTTTCATTTTTTTTCATTGCATTGTCACCATAAAAATTAATGGCGCGCTACTTCTTGAAGGCCGCAGTATGGATTGTCCCCAAACAGCGGGTCTACTACTCCTCGCGCTATTGTGTGCATCTTAAATCTAAAACTTTTGCTAAGATGGAAGCTTAGTAGATTAACTCGTTCAATTTCATATATAAACCTAGGGGGATACCCTTCATTTCACTCTATGGCGGGTGGACCGCTTGGGCAGTTACCGATCACCCGACAATTTCTTAAGATTTTCATGATCAAGTAACTTGAGTATGAACACTGTAGCGAACATACATCTACATGCAACATAGATGTAGGCCTACATTATTTATCGTAGCTGCTGTCGAAAACAATGTTCAGATGTGTAAAAGGGCATTCATTCTATTACTGCATTTAGAATCATAAAATTGAAAACAACTGGCCTCCAGCGATATGATAATATTGCATTTTGCTACGAATTTAACAGAATTAATTTTTAGAAAAGAAAAATCATGGTATATCTTGCTTAAAATAACTCCTGGTCAGATTAAACGAGGCCGGTTCGTTTTGTAAAATCAGATAGCAGCTTTAGTTACTGTAAAAATTGCATTCCATAATAGTACGCGTAAAATAACATTTGGCGCGTTCCCATCTGCACATGAACGTGACCTATTGGGATTTCGAATTTTGCATATATCAGCAAATATTTTTTGCTTTTTTTTCCGCTTTGCACACTTTTGCTGTAGGATACGAATTAATGGTTTGTAATTTCGAGAATTTAGAACAACAATATAACGCAGCCATCCATGAAAATGGCATACGGAAATGCGCAATGCGCGAACACGGATAGTTCCAGTTTGCGATTTGCCTATCATCAGCAAAATTCATATCATTTCCATGAAAAACTTTTTAAAAAAATTCGTTTTATTGTGTTGGCCTAGAAAACAATAGAGTAAAACAGCATGTTGTATATCACCAGCCAACAGAACAAATTTGCCTTCCCATCCTTTTGTCTTTGAGGATCGTCGATCCTTTCATGATTTGGCATGTCGCCTGGCCTACATGCAGTATGTAAATTGCAGATTCATCACAAAGATTACTAAATTGAACTGCATAAAAAGCAGCGGGGCATTGAATCACGCCGATATAATCATGCGCGCAACTTTTAGGGCACATTCATAAGAGGGCACTGAAGATACCAATGTATAAAGAGCAATAGGGCTTTAGTTCATTTATTTAAAAATCTTCAACTTTATACTAACTGGACTATACAAAAACACTAATAAACTCGTATATACCAAGATTTTGTCAGCCGGTTTCTCTTTTCTTTGGTTGCAAATTGTTTTTCTCATTTCTTGCTGCCATTCTATGCAGTTTGGTGATTTATTCATGAAAATGATTTGCGCGTCACATGGTCAAGTGCAACGAGGCTTTGTTCCTATGCTCTGCCTCTAGGTGAGCATGATGGCTTTTGCTTCCATCAAAAATTCAGCATGCAGAATCCATTTTTTTTAAATGACAAACTCCATGGTTTCGTGTTTGAAAGATCACTGTATTTCCTGTTTTTACAATAATATCATACATATCACATGGGATTGTCTCAGCTGCAGCTTCTCCTATACTATATCACCAGTTTCGAATGGTCTGCCAGGCAAATGCGATACTTTTATGGCAAATTGGCCCATTTATGTGGAAATATTTAGGCTTTTGTATGCCTGTTTTGGAGATGTTGCCACGTTTTTCAGGTTCGTGATTGGACTCTCGAATGCCCAGATTTGAAATGGATCTCGAACAATATAGTCATTAAGAAAAGAATTTTTCAATATTATTCCAAGATTCACGAGGATCGGTGCAACGCAGCGTGCAACCGATTCGTTCTTTATTGAAAAAAAAAGTTGAATTTTGCAGCGATTCAGTCGGCGTACAGCTTTTTGAGGTTCTTTGTAGTTTGATCGTGGCTTTCTTCGTGTCATTCGTAGTCTTCGTTCATCTTTTTGCGGCCAGAAAATTTCAACGATTCTTTTTACCCATTGTCATCCAGGTTATTGAGATAGAAGATGAGATGTTGCCTGATTATCGATTTTTCACCTAGGCTAGCTGCTGCGTATAGCTACTTTTTTTTTTATCTCGCCTCAATATTCGTATAAATCGTGTTGTTGAAATTGCCCATTCTCCTTGTATTGGAAGCCCCCTTGCCCCTTCACTCCCTTTCAATAGGAATTTTTAGAAGCAAAATTTATATGGAGGCCCATGATAAAGTATCCCCCTATGGCCAACTGTTCGTATATGGGGTTGATAAGCTATATAGGGACTTCATAAACCGTTGACAGAGTAACTAATGCCTTCAGCATCCCATTTTCCTGTATATTTCCTTGGTTTATATAGCTCCTGAACGCGAAAGACAGTTTGAATCCCTCAACGGGTAGCTTCGTATAGCACGAATGCCATCTTAACTTTATCCCGGAGTCAATGAAAAAGCTGTATATCTTACTTTTTCAAATATATTTTTTCTGCCGCGATGGGTTTTCCCGTGATTTTGGTCTTGTCCAGTGATCTGCGCATCTATCGTTCATCATTTAAAATAATAACAGCGTGCAGAAAATATTCTCGTTGTTTCGGCTATCTATGTCGTTATGATCTACAGTGTAGCTAGGAAATTTCACACTGACTTTCATGATAATCGGTCCATTTATCAAAATTGCAGATGTGGGAAACTGCCAGATTTGGTCGTTTCGAAGGCATTTTTAGGATCATTTATTTCTCGAAAATGTTTTCTCCGTAAAGGGGCATGCTGGTCATGTTTTGCGCTTCGCGAGTTTCAATCTCAGCCTACAGTATACACATACAGATTGGTTCAGCCTATAGTAAGCGGCCATATTGGGAACATGATCGCAGCGCCCCCGTACCACTTCAGAAATGGTCAAGGATAAGGTATATATCAGACAATTAAGATAATCGGGTGAAAATAAGTTTTCTCCATCTATACCTCTTAAAATTGTTATTCTCCAATTCAGTTGGTTTATTAGGTGTATATGCGACTACATCTCTCTCAAATTGTAGCGCGAATTTTTAATTGGGTTTAATTATACAGAAGGGCCACTTAGGTTTATTAGGCTATTAAAATAACATTAGACCATTTAGATTTTAGGCCAATTGTTTCTATAGGAATGCTGGAAATGTCGGGAATTTTGCCACTGGAATTCCATCCAGTAGTTCATTTTACAGACGAGCAAGGAAAGAACACTGTTATGTGCGAAAGAGGACTTTCATGAAATCCCCAAAATAACATTTTGTGGCAATTGAGATTAGGTCCCACGAAAGGATAGAAAATATACAAACGCGTTTCATGTATAAAATCACGACGAATAAAATCGTTCATTGAAATCTTACAACTAATTTATCAGATATTCAGGTTGAATTACGTTTGTTCAACTTATATTTTTCTAGCATTGACGGCTATAAAAGTTTATATAAAGTTTATTTCTAGCTTTGTGCGATGGATATGAAAGTGGACGTTAGACTCGGTTGATTTATTGCCTACTCTAACAACGGAGACTGGTTCAGGTTGAAGGGCTGCGTGTCTCGGAGCTATTTGAATTTATTGCCGGCAATAAATGAAGTGAAACTAGAAAGATTGTCTTAAGAATATTGGAAACTCTGAGATATAATTCATCAACTATATTTCCCCGTCTATATAATCTCTTCCGCGCAATGCTCGAGCTAGGAAAATGATTTTTAAGATTGGATTTTATTGCTGATTGCTATTTGACTTTGAGATCTATATGAGAGGAGCTCATGCACCATTTCAACAGATTTCTTCTCGTTCTTATAGCCGACGGAACATTTTTTTTTGTAGATTCGAGACAATCCAATTCTTATTTCAAGGAAAAAATCATAACACGGTATGAGTTTTCCAAGAATCTGACATCATAATTGAATATCGTACGTTATATAATGAGGTATGCCTTCAGTATTACTTCGGTCTGCGGAGTAGCGCATGCAGTATGTATATCTGTTTCAATTTTTTATAGAAATGTTGGGTTTTATGGACAATTTCCGCCACGCAATATATAGGATTTCGGTTGCAAATATGCCCTTTACTGACTATGCCAACGAAAAGCTCTTAGTGAGTGAGCAAAACTTTGGCGAGATTTTTCTTTTATCTTTGACATATTCTCCCCGATCGTGACGTTTTACAACTTGCAATCGCGAGATGAAACTTTCGCATTTAACTACTTGGAAGATTGCCATTATTACATATCTAGGAAGTAGAAACCCGATGCCATTTAAAACTATTGTAGCAGACTATAGGGATCTTTATTTCTGACATGAAACCAGAAACCCGAGATAAGGCATATATAGCGGATTATTAAAAGCTGAACCTTTAAAAAAAAGTGCTAAAGCAGCGTTTCAGATTTCTCGAATAAAACCCGGCCGAGGTTTACTTAGAATTTCGAGAAAAATATATATCGCACGCCCTCTTCAAAAGGGACACAACTCAAAATCTGTCATTTTCAGATAGTTTTAATCTACAGTAAGTAATGCATTATAACACATGATAAAATAAAATAGCTATTATAATTAGCCGAAACTGTGTTACCATCAGATATGCAGTTTTTACTGAAAACAGAACTCATTTCGCGCTACTTAATGCCGTTTGAAACCGGAAATATTGACTATTTCCGGTCATTCTTCCACTGCAGTTGTTCCTGTGTGCTTAGATAATTGAATATACAGTACATGTACACATATGCAATGTATATGCGGTACTTTAGCGAGTGATAGCGAGCTACGTTCAGCAATTGAGTAAACGTTATAGTACTATATTATAATGCCGTACAAATCTTAAGCAAGATTCGAGCTAAGTTAGACTTGTGAGAAGTTCTGTAGTACGTACTACCTTGTATGTATCTTCAAAAGTGCAACGGTGTTGTTAACCCAGCCGTGTAGTCTAGCAATTTTAGTGGCAATAAATTCAGCGTACGGGAGGAGTAGCACGGAGTAAGGTGTTGAGTAATAGATGTCTACGCACCGATGGAATTCTCGCCGAACTTTCAAATCGCAGTTTTAAGCATCGGCCCGAGTGTCAGAACAGCCTCCGCGAGAAATATTTCACTTTGATATAACGCCACGCGTTAGCGATTGATTTCGGAAGAGAAGAAGAGAAGCTGCTGGAAGCAAAGTACATTAAGAGAGCAGCGTCGCGGGGGGCCTCGCACGTTCAACAACGAGGAAACAAAAGTTGGGGGAGGGGAAAACAAGATGGCGGAAGAGGGGCATCCATTGGGGGCGACACGATGCTAGGAATAAAGATACGTCGCGAAATTGCTCTCGAGGTGGAGACGTTCCACTTACGAGAATTAACAGGAGGATGATGAGGAATTTTTGGAGAATCCTCTGAGAAATCACTGGGTTTTTTCTGCTTGATTGGCGCCCCATCCATCAGTGCGATCAGAATGCTCGCCTCGCTCGCCCCTGTTCGTTGTTTGGGCTATGTTATTTTTTTAGTTCCCTCGGCTTGTTCGATGGAGGTTGGCATCATTGCGCTGAAAATTTCATTATCACGTACCTCGCTCGCTTTTCCAGGCGTAAACGTTAACGGTGACTTGCATAACAGTCGAGTTGCTGATTAAAACTCGATTCGTCCAGTCGCCGAGCCAGCCTGCAATTTATTTTTCCGCGCCGAAATAACTCAGATTTAAGGGCCTTGTCTGGAAAGTGTGCGGCTTATTCCCCGAATGGCGCCACACAATCAATTACTCTCCAGTTTTTTCTTATTGTTGCTCTCGCAATTGCGTACCGGGAGGAACGTGCCCTTTATCATTCGCCGCATTTGTATGCGAAGCGACAAATTTGGATATTTTTCATTCGGCATCTCTACCCTACCCTACCCTCCCCCCTCCCTTATGGATGCCAGCAATCACTGCAAGCTTGCGTGTAATGCGAAGCTGCCTTACCTCGGGGGTAAGATAAAGCTGTTGAACAGGACCAAATCTGTTTAATCGACGATAGCGAGCGCAATCTTGGATTAGTCTTGCTAAAAAATTTAGTAGCACATTTTGGACTAATATAACATATGGTGTATCATACATTTGCATAGTCATTGAGAGACCACTTCGATAATATTATTTTTCATAATTAAGAAAATTTTGACGAGTCGTTTACACTTATGCGTGCACTTCGCTTTGTGATGCAAACTCTTCTGAAATTTACTTCTTTTTTTTTTAAAAAAAAGAAACAAATGCATGTGTTCAATTCCTTTGTAGGCCTAAAGTAATTCATTCAATTTTGTAATAAACTTGGAACAAAATCCGGTGGTGTTTTTCTCTGATTGAGATTGGTCATTATGTACCGGTTTGATACGCTATGGCTGTGAATAAAATATTATGAAAAGACACTTTAAGAATCTCGTTCTCTGATTGGTCGGTAGTTTCATACTACAATCATAGCTTGCATGAAAAGGTTGTAATATATATCGAGCAACTATGAAGAAAAAGTAGCCTTCGAGTGGCTTTATTTCTATGATGCGCCATGGCTTTTTCAACCAATCAGGATGCAGAATGGAGATAGTCTCACCAGAAATGTAAGTTATATGTGCAAATAGCACTATAGCTCTTCTATTGGGGTTGGGGGGAGAAAGGAATTGTCTAATTGATTTAACATTTTTACTCATCATTAAATCAAACTGTGGTAAAATTTAAAAGCTGATGAATAAACTTTAACCGTTAGCAACGTTCTGGGTGATTCTTTATCTATTAAGATGAATCCTTAAGTGTAAATCTTGTCCATAATGTTTTTCTAATCATAATGCAAATATAGGCCCACGATGCTAAATGACGGACCATAGACCTGAAACGGATGCCGCACGTGTTCATCCTATATTTACCAAATGCCTAAAAACGTAGAGGGTGTTATTTTAAGTAGAAATCCGGTGGTCGGAAACGCAAGATAACGCAGGAAAACTCTGGTTTCTTTATTTTCAGCTTGTCGGGTTTTTTTTTTGCTCGTGATGTGAAAATCCATTTTTTGGCGGCTGAAAGTCGCGGATTGGGGTCAAAGACAATGATTGAGATACCCTGCCGCCCTTTGCTGTAATATGGATTGCCACATGAGTATTTGTATTTAATCTTAGCGGGAGAAAAGACAGCAAAATGTACCTACTTACTTGTCGCGACGCTTCTTTTTTGACCGTTTTTGGAACTAGCGTCTTGACAGGTATAGGCATTGATGGATGTCTCGGTTCTATGTCTGGTGACTTTCCAGTGATCGTGCGCATGCGCGTGCAGTGTAACGACGCTCTCGGCTATTGGATTTCCACAACCACTGTAAGCCCGTCTTCCCTTCATCCAACCACATTCACGAAGCTTCCTTTGTGCATTACACGAATCAATATTGAAGGGCGAGTTTTGGATCTAATCCTTGATCAGGTAATGGCAGATCCCAGGAAACCGCATCAACTACTTTGTCCACGGAATTTCCTACCTTATACTAAGGCTTGCTTATTTGTCGCCTTGGTACCGGTGTAGACGCGGCAATCCAAAAAATTCTTCACCAAGTTTTAAAAAATTTAACTTTATTACCATCGGGTATAAAATTATGAAGCCGACGTCTGGGTTCTGTTGGGTGCTAGAGGAAAGCGCTTTTCGTAAAAAATACTCCGATATTTAATAGCAAATGTCACGCCGAACTTCTCTCTCGAACAATATTATCATCGTAGACTGCTTTACTGCAAACGACATTTTTATTGTAGGCTGCATTACTACGAACGACAAAGTGCGTGGCCGAATAATCCGTTCTGTTTACAAATTGTCGCACTGCGTTGCCCTTTGGGGCTATTTTCATCACAACAATTGGCTAAGTTGCCATATTGGACTGCAATTTGCACAAATTACCGGACAAACGATCAGCTTCGAGCTCACGCTACAAATTTAACCTCGAGTTTGGACTGGTTTGCTTTATTGCGTCTACAATGGTTTTGTTTTTAAAATGTGTGCTTCAATTTCAAATACACCATATGCTTATGTACGCTCGACTCGTAGCTGCAAGGGAAAGCCATTTGTACGGAGATCGTAACACTCGTTTAATGCAATATCGACCAGGATTTTTTTTGTGTTTTCAAAACATTTCTATCGCTCAATCTACTCAAGCGCTTATCCAACTATTTGTTTTGCTGGAAAAAAAAACCAAAAAAACTTTTTTTTATGAAACTTGAAATATATTATTAAAATAAACATATAAAACTATCTAACTGAACCGCCAATAACCTCATATACCAGTTAGGTTTATTTTGCTTGAAACCATAGTAACATGGTACTAATACTTCTATTATTTTTCCTTAATTTTAGGCTTCTTGACTAGCTGTTTTGTGAGTGTATATTGCATGAACGTAATGTTGCCCAACAACGTATATCTTCTATACTTTGTTTGAAATTCAGTTTTCAGAATCGTATAGGCAATTAACTTTTTTCAGCATTAACGTTGCCTTAAGTTCACTGAGAAAATTGCGCGCATGTGGCGGTTTAATAACTGAGGTGACGAAGTTCATTGAAAAAGGGATCCTACGCAATCTGAGGATTTCCAATAAACTTCCATTTTTAGCATCACTTGCTACGGAATCTCTGTTGATTTATTCATGCTTTCTGGAAAGCATTCGTGGATTATTCTGAAAGATTGATACGGGGAAATGGCGATAAGTTAATGGGACCTTATATAGATCCCTGGCACACGTGGTTCAGATGACCGTACAAGTTGTATATTAATGGCCCGTATAGAATAGTATATTTCTCTCGCATTACGTCCTTTGTTATGGTCATGGATATTTCATGGCCTCCTTATGGCTTGTGGGGGGAATAGTGAGTTTAATTTCCTGCATGGGTTCCTGACGTCCGTCGTCTCAGCCGAGCTCGGACCAAACGTCCACGGCTATTGATCCGAGTTTGATATTATTGCCGAGCACTTTGGCAACGGAAGTCCACCAGTATATAAATTGGCTTATTCGGCGCGACTGCATAAAACTGTTTTCCGTATTTATTTTCAGGCCCATTGTAAACATACGGAAGTCCATTGAAATTGAAAATATAGCAGTATGTTTTTATTCGTAATCAAATGCATCATCCAGCTGGTCTTTTTGCGAAATTTAAATGAAAAGTTTTATGTCCTTGCCATTTATCATGACATCGGCTATATAGCTCCCTGCAAATAGTTATGAAAGTCTTTTTATAAATTCAAGATTATTTCGCAATATGCGCGAGCATTGCTTGCAAACGAATTACAGTATATACAGTATAAACATTGATATTATAAAACGACGAACAATATTTACATTTTAGGGCCGGTTGCATGCACCAACTAAGATTAAAGCTGAGGTTTCTAACCTTGGATTAAAATTTGACTCAAGGTAAACTTTCGGGTTAAATGTTTGTGTTGAACCAATTAACTCTTGATGAAATATCCCCAGAGTTATGGAACCCGTGTTTAATTGCTGAAACCATAATGGAGGACAGAAAAGGAACTTACTTTGACCAAGGCTACCAGATTGCGCATCCTGGCTTCACCTATCTGTGTGACTATAGTAGTTAGTGGCACAATTCCCTAGCTTCATCAGATTCATCTGTAGTGTCCGCCATGCTGCTTTTCCTAATAACCCTGCCTACTGGCTGCAGGGTTAACCTTTCTCTTCATTTTTTCCCTAACCTGTGCTTGTGCAATACAACGGTGGGTTAATCTAGAGTTACACAGTAGGTTAACCCTAGGTTATTCTTAACCTCTGTTGGTGCAACCGGTCCTTAGAATTTATTTCCTAGCACGATTTAAAGATCAGTCTTTTAAACACGTAACAACAATTAAATCAAATGTTTCAGTTTATAATAACTTTCATCGAGGAATAACGCGTAATAAAGTGATTAATGCGAGAATAAACACATGTAATCAAAAAGATTAGTTGGATAAGTCTTTTGTATTTATATGTTTATTTGCTACCGATATTTAGAAATGACACTCAGCAAAACGTATATACATGTATACTGCATAGCAATATTATAAAGTAACCCTGTTTTAATTTCGATCATTTCTTTAATATACTGTGTAGTATATGTAAAAATTCGGAGTAGTGCATGTTAATGTTTATTCGCATGAAATACGCAATCGCTAAACTCCCGTATTACTGTTTTTTTTTCTTAAAATGTGTCTTCATCCTGAATAAATAGTTCACATTAAGGCCTTGTGTTAAAATCGTTTGAAACTATAGATCGTTTTATGGAAAGGTTTACGTAACACATTTTTGAACGATACTTGTCATGCACGATGTTGGCTATACGATGAAAACTTTATTTTGACAGAATATCTATTGCATTTGTGTCGCGCCTTGACAGGCAATTAACTTTGTTACGTTCCTAATTTGGAAAATTTACAGAATGACAACGGTTACTATACGATAGATAACCCTATAGTGAATGATATGGTTTTTCAGCTACGAAAGCCAGTTATCTTCCAGCTGGGCACATGTGTTTCTTAAATTGAACACGACGTGTACTCTCGTGTGATATAATACACGCGAGAGTTATGACATTTACGATATTAGATTCCTTTAACGTTTAATGTAATGTGGCAGCTATAAAAGAGCGTAGATACGGTTTCAGAATTAGTTGAACTTTTGCGCGATAATTTACAACAAGGGTCACTTGACGCATCGGGCATGGGGTACGTGTACTGCCGCCTACAGTATATGATGGCTTATCTGAAATAGATGAGCTACGTGGCATTAAGTATTTACGGTGTGTTCGGTTGATACTTGTGCAGGTACAATGTGATGTGAGACATGGTCTATGCGGCATATTCAAGCACAGTACATAGCGAGATGTGAAACAGGTTTTGAAATATACTGAACAAATATTATTAATGGGACAAGTATGCACATTCTATACGATAAGATGAAATTAATGCTTGGTTTGCATGGTTATGCATCATCGAACTTTTGAAGTATAACGAATCAGTGAACTTGCTGCGTAGTAATTTATGACACGTGTTTGTGAGCAGGAATTTAAGTGGAGGGGATATGGTACATTTGGAAAGATAAGAACATTAAATTTCCTATCAAAATTAATGAACTTACTGTCAAGTTAGCCAACCGAAAATACGGGTGTATGATTGGCTGAATATCGACTTGCTTGCCCAACTTGAGATGTTGACCTGCTCACGCGGCTTTAAATTTCATCTACAGTATATATATATATATATATTGACAGCATGAAATAAATATGTTGGCAGGTGATGGAAGATGAATTTATACAAAATAGGATGTTCAACGATAATTGAATTCCACAGTAGGATCTCGCTGAACTTTAGTGTTCTGTTGAAAACGTGCCCACTGCCCAGATAACCGTATTTCAACTAGAGATGGGCGAGCTGAACTGCAGAGCAGTCGAGTTTTTCAAGTTTTGCTTAGAATCGATTACTCGAGATTCACTGACTCGGAAATAATTACTCTACCATTAATTCGCTACGAAGTAGCCAGAGGCTGTTGTTATTTGAGTTGAGCTAGATTTTTTCAGATTTGAAATTGTTGAAATTCCGAGCTTCACGGCTCGAAAATAGTTGCTCAAACTCGGCATTTCAACACCAAAAAACTCGTTTTGACTCGAAAACTCACCGGAAGTTCAGCTCGCCCATCTCTAATTTCAACCCTTCTTTTGCGTCATTGGGTTATTAATAGCTTATTTTCTGGTAAATATCCTTTAATAACCGTGCAGATATCCATAAATAACTCAACGTCACAAAAGTAGCGAGATAGGGCGCTATCAAATATACGAAACACCAGCTGTCATTCGATCAATTTTGATACGCCTCGTAGGGATTTTTTTTAAAAGTTTGAACTTTATTTGGACAACCATTTGTCAATACATGTATAGGAGCGGTAAAATAGTAGCCAATAACTCCATTGTATTGCGTTACATATACATAGCCGATGGTCAGTGATGACTTTTTTCCTGACATTTCTGATGCCACGAGCCTACACAACCCGAAGTAAACTGCGTCTAAAACTTCAAACCATATAATATACCGTCTGGCCCGCTCATTTTCTGTAAAAAAAAAATAGATCCTTAACCCTAGATCTATTTTTATAAAGGGTGGGGGTGGGAGGGTGTTATTGCTCGTCTGCGCATGCACTTTATTTTAATCTCTGCTGAATTCGCGGAGGAAAAACTCCTGGCACAGGTCATATAAGGTCTCAGCTATAGTTCACCATGGGGCTCATGTAAATTCTCTTTAATCGGCAGCAGTGACGTTAAAGTGGATTTTCATGTCCTCATAGTCTTCAGGGTGTTCCCTCTGGCGTATTTATTTAAGTCGCAAGAATGCGAGCATTTGCCTTCCTTCGAGAGTCTGGCGAGCCAGGCAGTCAACTATAAATCATCTTGTCTTTCTATCGTTTTGGATTATGGCTTAAAAATGACAGCTTGGAATTGCGCGGAGGGAAATGGCACAATTAACGCGGAAATAGCTTAAATTTTAGCTTAATTAGATATTCCTAAAGGAATTGCTAATATGCTCGAATTAATAAATTGTATTTAATTAGTAGCGAAAGGAAACCATTCATCACGATAAAGCTTTCGGTAATCAGATTACTGCAAATTCCGCATGCGCGTGGCAAGAAAACGCTGCTAAGCAAACAGTTTTGGCGTACTTTTCGTGCGTTTATTGCCTTTTGCCTTCGTTTTTGTTTTTCTAATTACACGGCTTAGATTTATCTATACATGTAAATAACACGATTTAAAAACAAAGTACAGTGTACAGTACAAATATCTGGCAACAGTGAGTGCGGTACAGTGTACATGGTGCATGAATTACAATGCACCAGAATTGAAGAAAATCGAGCCTTTCATTCCACACTATTACACGAAAGTACCGTATTACATGTATATTAATCATTTTAAGTACATTGTTCAGTATTATGTTGGTCAAAAACTTGAAGAAAATTTCTGACTACTTTTATTGATGTTACTGTTGATCAACATGTGCATTGTACATTTTACTGTTTCTCCTCTTCTTTTGCTAGATTTACTGTTGAATGTACATGTATTCGTTATAACGCTTCGTTTGTTTTTTATCAATAAATGCTCTTCTAAGAGATTAAGCTACACTGTATTTGACTAATCTGGTCAGAAACTGATCTAATTTGAGCCCATGACGCAAAAATTCGATAAGTGAAAAAACTGGATAAGTGGACAAAATTTCGATGCCTGGTCGATTTCCACTTATCAGGGTTCGAGTGTGACAGGTTTTTTTTTATTACGACCCGCATGCGGGAAGTCATTCTGTCAAGTCATTTTATTTAGTTTTTAGTTTTAACGAATAAATCGGAAAAGGTAAATACTTTGAGTGAAGAAATGCAATTCAATGTAGGAAACTTTTCCTTCATTAATATATAATTGATCTCAGTCCGTCGGTGAAAGTGCGATGAATGCAATTATTGGTCCTAGTTATTACATGAATTATTCAGGGAACGGGCCGCAGAGGGTGTCAGAGATATTGAAAATTGCTAATGATGTTTGGATCATTGGCGAATTCATGTCATGTTCCTCCTTACTCTCAGAAATTATAATGCCCAGCAGATTGTGTCTTTCAGGTCAGAGCTTCGCTTAAGATTTTATTATATCGATATGGTCCGTGTGGGGCTGTAGCTTGTTACGTAAGCCCACTGCGTGACTTGTTATTAGAAATTGCAACTTGTATTATTGCATTTTGGGCATGATACTTCACACTTCCTGGCTCTTGGAATTCTCAGAATGCGTTAGGCCGTGCTCTTGCACTAATGCGATGGGAATGCCATTGCAACCGCGTAAAATAGATGTGCAATGCGTTGTTTTGCAGAAACGAATCACATAAATTCTGCTGCTTTGGTTTGCGATCGATCGCGCTTTGCAATCGTGTCGTTAAAGTGAAAAATCTACGCTTTCGATTTTGTATCTGCATGCATCACAACAAGTTTACTTCCGTTTGAAGGTGTTCTATTTCCAAATTTGATTACAAAGGTTGCACTATAGGAAACTACTTGAGACTATAGAAGCGAAGCATTTTAGTTTTCATTTTACTGGAAAATGTTTTTAGACGGCGATAAACTATGTGGAATGTTAAAAATTTGAAGTTACATGTACATGTACATCTGTTTTATTGTAAGAAAAAAGTTTTTCCCAAAGGGTGGAACCATATTGGAGTGCGTTTCCAGCCGCTGTTTTCGTGTCCTTTCCTCCTTGTTTCCAGCTTCCATTTTTTCCCACTTTGGTGTGCGAGGTGAACACTAATTTCAGCGTGATGTTCAAAGTCGATTTTCTCGTACGTACCAATAGCAGCGGAGCAGCCTAGTGAATTTGGATTGTATTAGGAATTGGATTTGGATTGGATTACTTGTAGCCTTGTCCTAGCTTTGAGAAGGACCCCCCGTTTTTGGGGGCGCTACCAACTTAATGGGGACTCATTCCCCCCTCCTACTTCAATACTTCAATACTACCGCAATACTTCTTCAATACCTCCTCAATACTT
>JAQGAO010001357.1:0-24915 GCA_034697705.1 Ommatoiulus sabulosus
AGTTCATCAGACAGAAGAGGACAGAGAACAGAATCGATTTTTATAGATATAGATTAATTAATGTACAATTAAAGCAAGATAACATCAGTCGACGCATAGGTTGATACACTTAATTAGTATACAGTATATTCTGTATGTACATGCATGTAACACGTTAAGAGATGATAAACGATTTGTCGTGCAAAACGAAATGCTCTAGAAAACCAAAAGGCAATAAGCAAATTAATTTCTGGAAATCACCCCACGCACTGCATTTTTTAATAACTTTTATAATTAAAGCAAAATAACACCAGTTCGAAATATTTCATTGGTCCCCGAACTGCGTTTAAGATCAATGATATGCTGTATTAATACTGGATAAATTCTTGTGCAAAATGTATGGAACACGACATAGTTTTGAATAAATTAACGAACTAAAAATTTAGTTGTTCCCTAGCTTATTTTAGACAAATCAAACCAGAGGAAGTGCTGTCAAAAAAGATGTGTAACACAAAGAAAAATTCAGATACTTATATGATTTATGATAAATTTGTGTACAGGTTGTAGTGTATGTAATCCCACATAAACACGTAAACGTGTATCCCCGCTTCAGAAGTGACCTAACTCAACATTTTTCATTCTTAGACAAAGCAGGTTTTAATGCATTGTAAAATAAAATGGCAATACTGTTATATACAAAAATTCATAACACTTGAAGATGCAACACCTCGAAGTCAAGATGTAGTTTTCACTAAATTTACTGTCGTAAACCAAAAATTAAATATTTTTGAGTTGTGTTACTTTCTGAGTATATTTGATATTTTTGGGGATATAGCAATATTCGAGCATACATTGTACTGGTTTAGAAGTAAATACTTTGCAAATACACTCAACAAATGCTATTGTACTGTCGAGTGGAACATTATGACGTTGTATAAACATGTCAAAATACATTTGACAAGACACTCGATTACGTTTTTAGGTTTGAATTTCTTTAATTATCGGGAAAAGTTACCGATGATCGACAATTATTGTGCACAATATGCTATTGAGGTTGTGCTTGAAACGAACATCCAATAAAATGAGAACATTAAATGAATATTGCATGGGCTTTGAAAGTTTGCGAGAAAAACAGTGAAAAAACAGGTTAACTATTGTGATACACACAGAACATGTGCGCTTCACTCAGAAAAACACCGCACAAATTAATTACATCATTACCTGATTAGAAGGTTATCTAATAATCTTTCATATCCATATAACTAGCCCATTTAACGGAATTTGTCTTTCACCCTCTTCTCAACATGTTGTAGGAGTTGTCTGTATTGATTCTAGTGAATACTTGTTTGGGCACGGTTGTCCTGAGTAACCTATGTTGCCAATAGTTCCCAGAACCTATTTACCAAAAGGTGGGGCATTCAGAACAATTCGATATGTAAGTTGACCTTGAACTAGAAGTCACTTCCTAGCAACAAGTTTTTTTAACTGTACCAGACTTCCTACCCAGGACCAGGCTGGAAGACATTCCCAGAACTAATGGTCAATTTGCACGCAAGTCTGTCTGTCCTGTATGAAATATACGTGATGTGTACTATACTCCAAGTCTCCAACATGAATGTTTTCATTCCTTGGAATTTAATAACGGAACAAATCAATCTTGTAGGACATTTTCACACTCCCTTAAAGTAAACACGAATAATGGAATTGGATTCAATTTCCTAAAAACGTTAAAGTCATTGGAAATCGATGTACTGCAATGGTTTTAAGCAGTTGCTCAATGTTACAGCGCATGCAGAATCCTTTCGCTGCATTTTACTCAATAAATTAGTTTTTTTATGTATCCTTTTTTTATGTAGTAGATTGTTAGGGATTATCGTTATCTTGTAATATTGTGTCTTTGAAATCTTGTAATTGCATTTTCTAAATTTATTTGAAAAACGTTGGAAGTTAAATTCTGGTGATTGATTTGCACGATCCACATTTTTTGACTCCGTCAGTAACATATACAGTATGGTATGGGAAAAAAATTGGTCAATATCGACTAACACTTTAGCTTTTTTAAGGATAATAAATCGATCTTACGAGATTTGCTAAAAATGTAGCGGAAAAATACGAGAATTTAGCATAAATTCCGCCATGTCAGGACGTACAAAATGGCATCTTCTCAGAAATTTGGGCAGTTTGAAATAACAACTATAAAACAGCGCTTAATATTAGTTTTTTTTTTAAAAAAAAATATTGTGATAATTGCAACATTAGCATTTCATGTCGAATATGTTACACGTACATGCTCGAAATGTTAGGGGCAATTGCATAAATTTGACAATTTTTTTTAACGCTCAGTTATGTTCAAAAATAACCACAACAAAACGAATGCTTATGGAAGGAAGTGCGATAACAATTAAGTATTCTTTTATTTAGGATTTATTGATTTGAAAATCACCATACTTTCCTGTCCATAGTGATTGCTCTCTTTTGTGGATAATTTTTCAAAAAAATTGTTGATCTAACAACGCCTTATGCACTCGTCTAATCATTTATTTTTAATTTTTCCTTAGGCAATCTGAGTTTGGCAAGTTGGGTTTATGCCGTGTAGTTTTCAATTTAATTTTCGTTTTTTTGCAGCTTTCGAGTGGATGCAAAATAAGAAAAAGTCTTTATAATGTGATCAAAAATATTTCTACAAGAACTCAGTGTCTATGTGGAATATTTCTGGTTTGCCTATATAGACTTTAATGCATATAATATAAAATTCTAAAATACTCATAAGCTTATGACTATATTGGCGTACACTATTCAAATTCCGGATATTTTTGGGTAGACTGTCGCATTCAAAAAGGACAACCTACCATGCATTTATCTGAAAATGAAAAAGGTTGAGTTGTGTCACTTTTAAGTGCGGATGTGATATCATCACCATTCAAAACGCCTGTAACGAAACCGCCATTTCTCAATATGCTACAAAGTTAACTTCAAATCATTGAAGTTAACATTTTACTGCAATTAAGATTAAACCCAAATTTATTTCATATCATTTTTTCCACAGATATTCTTGAGTTTTGCCAGAAAACTTGTACATTGACAAAATTGTATGTGTGGGTCCTACGGTTAATCCCCAATCCGGATAATCAATGAAATGTAATAAGTTTTTTTTAAAATCAAAACCTGGCCCAAATTTATTACCTGTTATTTTTGCCAAAAATAATTAATAAAATAATATAATAATCAAATATGTTCGCCTAAAATAATCTAGGTTGGATGTAAGAGGTTTTTCATTACTGAATAAACTTTATTATTATTAAAATAATGACATTTTTAACACTGGTTAATCCGAAACAGATAATCTGACCCCGGATAATCGGGACTCTACCTGTACTGCATTATGATTTCAATTGGCGGAAATCGCAGCTGTTTTACACCCGCTTCAGAAGTGACACAACTCAAAAAATTTCATTGTCACATAAAGCTAGTTAAATTAATACATGGAAAAATAAAGTAATCAAAGCCATGCTAAGCTAAGATGATGTCATTTTTACGGATTATAAAACTCGTTTTGCTCAACTTAATACTGTCCTTTCTGAGATACCAGACATTTTTTGAGATGTGTCATTTCTGAAGCGGAAAGACAATACATGTTTTTTTTTTTTTAAATTATACAAGTATTGGTTTGTTTTAATAGCACATTCCCACGCGGAAAAGAAAACCCTTCAAGGTTTGAAAGTAATTTCCTATACTCACTGTAATCTGTGAAAGGATTCCTTGCCAGCAGCCACGTATCTCTGGTTGTTCTCCAGATCTTCCAGATCCCTGACCTTTGACCCGTTCACCGGCGTGTACACATTGCGAATGGCTCCAAATCCGGGCCTCAACTTGTCCGTCAGGTCTTTAAGGAAAACTTCGTAATTTCGGATGCGTCTTGGATGGACGATGAAGTTGGTACCAGGATGGTAGGCATTGCCGTTCATGTACACGTGTATCCTTTTGATGTCCGGCAAGGCCATGAAAGCCATGGTTTTTTCCATGGCTGCGCCGCAAATTACTCGAAAAAATGATCAATGTGGCGATGTCAATTCGTGCGGTTTTCTCATGCTCGTAATCTTCCTCAACTCCTCATGTTGGGTTGAAAACTGGGGGAAGTTCCCCTCATTGGTAGAGCCAGTTCCACGAGAACTTTCTCCCCCATCCGCACCGGCCAGTAGTGCCAGAATGCATGGACTATCGCCAGAATGGTCGGCATGCGTGTTTAATGGGCAGATTATTGGGGGGAAAAGTGGAAATGGGGATGGCATGCAAACGTCATAATTCCCAGGAGGCCCTGGGCAACGCACACATCGTGATTCTGACCAATACCGTTGTCTACAACTGGGTTTTAATTTTGCAACTCTTGACATTTACAGTGCTGTCGAAATACAATACGTTGGGTTTTACCTCTTCACATCCGACTTTTAATGATTTATTAATGATGCCATGAATGGACCTTGTGCAAAGTTATCTAAGAGCCGGTATCACGTGACTGACTATCTCATCAAATTATCGACTTTTTGGCGAAAGGAATGAATGAAAAGTCACGTGATATCGGCACAATAATGAATTCTGCACAAGGCCCACACCCTTGAAGAAGTTGCTCAAGGGTACGACCGACTCGCGTTTTTACGCACATTCCATTTACGATAACATCGTTTTTACGAACTATTGCACTGGTCTCAAAAAGTGCCCCATAGATCTTTAATTTCCGCTCCGAATTGCGAACTAAAGTTACATATTCCCCTTTTTTACAAACTCGATTTCCTCATTCAGTATAGGGTTTCTCTTCACTGTTTTTCTTCCGGGAAATGGGGAATTTCCCCAAATTGGCTTAATTTCGGACCTTAGCTCACGTGACTAAATTTATACATTCCAACTTTTTACAAACTCAATTTCCTCATTCAGTGGGGGTTTCTTTTCGCTGTTTTTCTTCCTGAGAATGGGGAATTCCCCCAAATTGGCTTAATATCGGACCTTTTAAGTTGGTAAAAGAGGAATGAGAGAAAAATTGCCTCCAGAACCATAGTTGACTTTTGACAACACTTACATCCAAATAATGCTAATTGCCAAACGATACAGTGTTGATTAGCTGATAATGTCAAGAAATCATTCAATTTATCAGTTTTTATTAATTTTTAAATAAAAACAAAAAAACAGCATATGTCAATGTTTAAATTATTCGGGCTACCTGTAATAATTCTCTATTTAGCTTTTTAAAAAGTTGGTTTATAATTGTATCCATCTAAATGTAAATATTATTTATTAGAAATTTTACTGGATAACTTCCCGATTTTAGGTAAATTTCGGAATCCTAAGGACCAAGTGCATCATGCTCTCCTAAATGTAATGGAAGGTTATAAGTTCGAGTATATGCAATCATTGGCATGCTAATGAGGCATATTAGAGTGACATTTTTATGCTAATTGTATCGTCGCATTAACTTTTAAGTAGGACATTGGTATGCTAATGAAAAATTAAGGCGACTTTTGTATGCTAATGTATCACTGCTGCATGTATTAAATCTTAATGCAGGAGTGCAAGATGCCTTTGACCTTAGTTTGGCATATAAATATTTATCATTTTGAATAAACAGATTCTGACGATCCTGAAATTAATGCAAAAGCATTAAATTACGAAAGCAAAATCATATAAATTAATGTCTTAACAGTAAAAGGGATTTTTAAAATTTTAAAACATTAAAACCTAATACCGCATCATTCTAAATTCTTCTTCAAAAATCATATCGTCTTCAAAAGTTATACTATGCCTTAAATCAAAAAGCAAAAATCCTTATTAATAAATTTTTAATATTTATGCAATTAATTATTCTAAATAAATACACTGTAGATTCTGGCGATCCTTAAATTA
Organism: Ommatoiulus sabulosus; assembly: GCA_034697705.1. Lineage (NCBI taxonomy): Eukaryota > Metazoa > Arthropoda > Diplopoda > Julida > Julidae > Ommatoiulus > Ommatoiulus sabulosus. The sequence continues at coordinate 5,872 of JAQGAO010001357.1, forward strand.
ATACAAAAGCATTACGTTTCGTAGGCAAAGTCATATAATTTAGTGTCTTAACAGCATAGTATGATTTTGGAAATTTTAAAACTTAAAAAACCTGATGCCACATCTCTTAATATTTTATTTCTTCAAAAATCATCATCTTCAAAAGTCATATTTTTCATTAAAACTGCTTTATTGAGAAGTTTTCAACTTAAATAGCATGTTGTCATCTACATCAATTTCACGTACTTTACCTTTACTGATGTTGTGATATTTTATCTATTTTTAATATTTCAAAATCAAGATAATGTAAAAAACTGAGTTTAAAGTCTGAGAAAATGCAATAAAGCGATGCCATATTCAAAAACACACATGATTAATAAAATCAATAGAAGTCTACTTAATTCGGAACAAGTGCAGCGGAATAAACGGTAGCATTTAACCCAATTTATTCAAGACCTACTGACACAGTGGGCAAGAAAATCCCCACCCTATATTTCTACCTGTTCAGAAACCACTGCTGCATTTTCGCCTTGACATTAAAATTCGATAATTAAAAAAAGTGGTGCGTTTATTTAGTTGTTTCGATACTTGGGCCAACCAAACAAACAATGGGGGTAAGACAACGACAACCTACAATGTGAACTGGCCTATAATATCAGTGAGCTGCAAAACCACGATGATTACGCTGTATTGTGAGTTGGGATCCTGTTAAGTCAGTTATCTCACAGCGGTAGCCAAATGAGGAAAATAATTGCCCAAAACTGTCATAAAGTAATATCTTATTTTCTGAAAGAAGTGTCAAACTGGCAGCACAATAGCACCCCTAAAATAGAGGAAGGATTTCTCAAAAAAATAGGTCGACGAACCAATGGTTTTAATCCCGTAACAGAACGCAATCCTATATACTACACTGGAAAAATTGTACAAAAATTGGGCGCAGTGTCAGAATTCGAAATATGGAAAAAAAATAATCTGCTCAATGACCCATTCAGGATGTCAGATGTCAGAGTCCTGACATCTTCATGACATGCCCAAAGTAGTACTTCAAGGAAAATTGAGAAGCTTCTTAAAAATAAGTGTTTCATATCAACATTTTATAATTTTACATCAATTATGATGTTCCACTCAGCCACTCGTTGTTATATAGCACAAATATTGGTGCGAAAAAACACGTTGTGGTCTTAAAAAATGCCTCAATTCAAATTTCGGATGATGCAAAAGTCAATATTTGCAATATAAATATTTCTAATGATAAATTTGCTATTATAAAAGGATGAAACCATGAGTAATGAAAAACGCATGTTTTCCAATTTGGACAATTACAGGGTAGGTGGGTTATCTCATGGTTGCAATTTTAATTAGATGATTTCAGATATCAATGTATTTTCTAAATTAAAGAAATATAGAAAATAAGTTATAAAAACTTATCAGTGGTAAAGTAAATTTTCGAAAAAAAATTGAATCGTTAGAGAATGTTATCAATTCTGGTTATGCCATTAAAATCCTTGGCTGCCAGTACGATTCGTAAAACGTTTGACTGAGTACCCGTTTAATTTGATAAATATAAAACCGGGGATTTTTACTATCAATATCAATTAGCGATGGCTTCCATAATTTGAGACAAAATAAGAAATACGGATTATATGGACATTGTATGATGCTAAATTTCAGCAGGTGGCACTGTAGATAGACGATTAAGATGACTTACAAGTTTAAAACAGATACTCAAAATCATGCATCACATGTCTTGGATTAAAGTACAGTAAAATTTGTTAACTGTGACCACCAAAAAAAATGCTAAGTTGGTCACTGTACACAGGTGGTCACTATACAAAGAATGCGTGAATTAATGTAGTAAAAATCCACAAAACCAATAAAAGTACAGAATCATCATGTCCATGGGTTAAAGAAAGATGTATTGTGACTCATCTGTTATCTGGTCACTTTATAAGGTACATTGACAATGTAAAAATTGCAAAAAAGACAACCCACACTGGTCACTGTACACAATAGACAGGTGGTCACTGGTATACAGAGAATGTTTATGCAGGAAATGTACAATAGAAAAAACAATACACTAAAAAGTGGTGAACATATATACAAGTGGTCACCATTCAAAGGTGGTCACTTTTCCAGGTTTTACTGTACTTAGAAAGTTCTTCAAAATAAATAAGAAGTATATAAGGATGTTTCGGAGACGAATGGGCAATTAAGTTAGAAATTCAATGGTTTTAATGGCTCATGTATAAAACGCTAAACCAAAACTTTGGAAAAATAAAATTAAGAAAATTGTTTTGGAAATTTGAAGTCCCTTTTTAGGAAACGAATAAGCATTACACAAGAAAACTTGGTGGAAATACTGCATATGGAATAGCTTGGGAAATATTAGGTAAAAAACGACTTGTTTTAGTTAAAACAATTAATTGTTAGAGGAGGTAACATTTTAAGTGAACATGAAAAACATGTATTAATTTTTTACCGAAAAAATGAATAAGAATAAATGTCACATAGGTAATTATAGGGTTAGATTAACAGAAATTAAATTAGAAATTGTTGAATTAGAATAGGGTTTATATAAAATACATCTTGGTAAGTGTTGGGTAAAAACAAGGATTACAAACGTAATTGTTGATGATTATAGGATTTTCACATTTAAACTTGAGTGCAAAAATAATTGTATTAGCCTATGTATTTTTTTAGTAAAAACAAGCAATAGCTATTTGTTAAAAATATATAAATACTGACATTTTTTTCCAAAAAAATATTGAAAACCTTACTATTAATTAATATTTATATACGCTCGTATATTAAAAATCATATACAATTTTTTAAATTAGACGCTTTTGTTTTGTTCAACAACTTGGGAATTACTGTATATGTTTCGCTATAAAATGTGAAAAAAGCAAAAGTGTGGCAATGTTATCTGTTAAGAGATATAACATGGCCTTCAATCATCACTAAACAAATTTACGATGTAAAAACATTAGGCTGATCTTTTCGAAAATCTACCTGAACCCTCGATCCTATCTGGCACGTACATGTACGTCACCACTGATTTTTTTGCCCCCAAGAAAGTTACGAGCACGTTCAACAGATCACATACAGTATATTGCATTTGTTTAATTTTAATCAAACACTAATCCAATATTTACCCCTCACGTAATATGCACAACAACAAATTACATGACATTAATATAATGAAATTTGAAACCTGCATTTTTTTCTGCGAAAACTTGCTAATGACATCAAAATTAATACCTGGAGATATTTACCAGCTCTAATATATATGATAGTTTACATGTGCACGAATTTTAATTTAATTAATAATGAGACGCACCTGCAAGGCATAAGTTACATTAATAACACAAAACATAGATGTAATTGGTACAATGATGCATACATATACTGTATGACTTTCAAAAAATTTAATTTCCCTAACGAATCCCCCTGACTTCCTAATTGGGGGCAATCAATGCTGGCATGAATGTCATGCATGATTGCCTACCCATGGGTCCAGAATTTGAAGTTGTATTGGCATCCACTCCATATCTGAGGAGTGGGGGAGTTGGGGGGAACGATATTATGGATAACTCTAGACCAGATAGGAGTAAAAAAACATGCAATAATAGTGGTCGAACAACGTCGTCTGGTAGAACACGTCATGGGCAAATTTTTTATATTTAATGTAAATAACGCTTAGTTTTTTACTTCATTATTACAAATGCACAAGATAGTGACCCACATTTTCATAATGTGATGCATGTATGTTAATTTTACACTAGTTAAAGCCATATCTACACTGAATAATCATTTTGACTAGCTTTGCTTGCATTTGCACAGAGTCATTTAATGAAATTTCGACACTTATTGTCGAACGACGAAGTTTATTTTATGGCTTCATTTTAATTAAATACAGTACCAACGTCATGTTTCATCAAAAGTAGAGATGAAACGAGGATTTAGCTGCATACATACAGGTGTAATCTTTTATGAACCAAAATACTTGCATTACAGCATTCGTACATGTGTACGAACCACATGTAAATCATTTTGATAACAATGTAATTTTATCGTGACATTTAACTATACCATTTTGTCAGAAAATGACCCCGAAGTATAGCTGAGCTAGCTTGCGATTTTTTTAACATAGAACTAGGTTTGGGTCTGCATTGTAAAAGATGACGTCATTCATTAAATTCTGATGATGACGTCAACATAATTTTTTAATGAATAACGTCGACACCAGAATGTTAATGAATGATGACATCGGTGGCTGCGGTGGATAAATTTAAAGGTAAGCAACAATAAGATTATTTTGAGATAAGTTAAAAGTAGAGAAACAGAATTTTTTTTAGTTGGTTTTAGCTTAAAGGAGATAAAAATTTAAGGTTATTTTGAGATTAGCTAGGGAAGGAAAACATATTGACTCATTTTGGATCTAAAAAACTAGGAAGAAAGGAATTAAGGATTTTATTTGTGTATTAACAAAAAGAAGATGAAACAATTTGAATTATTTTATGATTTTTTTGAAAGAAAGGAGACACTGCCAAACTGTTAAGCTTAAATTTGATTGGTTTAAAGATTCTTAATTTCCGAAATTTGCTGAGAACAAGAAAATGTTCCAAGACATAATACAAGTAACAGCATTTGAAAAAACCAAACTGTTTCTACTCTATTCCGAAGTTTACTAATTATGTTGGAGGTCTAAAACTGGTTGCAATATTCAACACTGGTATTAATTTTTCAATAATAACAAAAGAAGCCTTTGCTGTTATTGAGCATGTATCGCAAAAAATTAGAAAGGATTAATTCTCTGTGAAGTTTTACTGATGAATTGGGGCAGAAACATATGTACTACATTAGTGGAGTCAAGTTGGAATTTCATTTAGGAACAACATATTTTATTGGTTAGTTCTTAATAGGACCATATAAGGATTCTAGTGAAACCAGTCATGATTTTCATATTACGATTGGCTACAACCTCAATCATCTGCATATACAAGTATTAGCCGATGATACACCACATGGCAGATTGCATAGCAAATATTTTAGAGACTCTGATTCAATATTGCGAAAGGAGGAATGCCAACAAATTTGCGCTTTAGCTAAGGCTAACTTAAAACAGAACAATGTACCTTTTTAGGCTAACCAAGAAATGAATAAGGGTCCTGAGAACTAATGTCACTTAAAGGAAGTTGAGGAGAGTAGGAGTATTGCAAGTACATCCACAATTTTAAAAACAGAAAACAATTTAGATACAACCTTTTTAGATAAATAAGGTTATGTGCGGTTGAATTATTCAGTTCCCATTTATAAGGCTGACGTAACTTTGTCCATTCATGATTTCTTTATAAATCTAGAAAATGTTGGAAGTTTAGGACGATGGAAAGAAGATCAGCTAGTTAACATTGCTAGATGCCGAATGTAAGGCATAGCCTCGAATTTAGGTTTTTTAACAGTAATAAAAGATTTTGATTACTAAAATTTCAAGAAAGCTCTTTTTGGAAGATTTGATCATGTAAACTCTAATGTACAACTTAGACAGTTCATAGTGTACACAAGATGAATCTGAAGGTCCTATAGATTATGCTTCGATCAACACAAACTTATTTTAGAGAAACTAATTGAGAAAGTATTTGAGCAACACTGGTTTGCCCGAAACAAACTGTATGCACGCCATCATGCTAGTTAACGCTTATAACGCTCACATGATTTCATTACTCTGCTTTTATTGCACTACAACAATATGATTAATTAAATTGATAACAAAGCGAGTCACATGTGGGCAATACAGATGGCTTGCCCAGTAGAATATATAATGAAATTAAAATTGTTGGTGATATTTGCATAAAATGCACATTTTATTGGTCGAAAGCATTCTTTTAATATTCTAAACATAGTAAATGCTTGAATCAATAGAATAAATTGTAAACAATCCATCTTCAAGTGGTTGGAATCTAAACAAATTGATACATTGTCTTCAATTTAGCACAATATACAATTTTACTAACATAATGGTGTGCGAGTTTTGCCATGTTATATACAATTTTTAACTTATTTAAAACTTATTTATTTTATTTACAGTTTGTTTTCGATTTTTCTACGTAATGTAATATCATTTCAAAAAATAGTAATGTTGTGCTTTTTAGGCCACTTGTAATCAAATCTGTTTAGTTATGATGTATGTCCTGCATATCAGCTATATTATCTTTTGTACGTTTGAGTTGCATCGTTTATATTCAAAAATTCGAAATTATAAATTTCATAGCTCCTGAAGAAGATTGAGTCAAAATGTTGAACCGTTACAATGAATAATTGGTTGTGGTAAACTGAAAAATCTTGTATTCGTATAGCAAAATAAATAGAAAGAGTGAAAGAGCTTACATTAACGTACCACAAAAGAGTCTATACAATACGCCTACTTCCAATTATCTTTAAGCTATTATCAATTAACATGTTAGGTAATATAAAAGCCTATCTCCAAGTCTTGTTTTGCAGTCCAGTTGAACCTGATATTTGTGATTTGTTATGCGCATGGTTTCGACTGGTGCTCTTGCCTCGATTATGTTATTTGAGTGTGTCCATAATGTACAAAATTCTTAAGTTTGTCAATTGTTGGCCCTCATCGGACCCATATATAATGTTTTAAAGTAATCTGTGATGTGGGTGTTTTCCCTGTGGGAGTATTCATGACCTCCTATGTTTTGCAACGATTCGGCCGCCATACCGTCTTATAGATGACCAAACCAATGAGGTATGTGACCAATATAGCAGCTAACCCTATTCCTACATAAATATTCTGAAAGGGCCAGGTTTCCCTTCGTATAATATATTCTGTCTGTATACTATTAATGACACGTTTTCCACACGCCCCACTTCGCAAAAGAAAAGAAAACATTCAAAACTAAATTATTAGTAATTCTTAATGACCAACACTTTGTTTTTGGTAGGTTTTAATGGTACAAACGTGTGATGATCAATGCATTTTTTGCATGTTTGTGAACCTCGTCATTGACTTGCCTTTCATCTACTGTAGTAAACAAAACAATATTTACTTTTAACAAGTGTGCCAGGACTATAGTTTGAAATATCCAATATCAGACAGCTATCATTTCACACGATAAACATTGTCAGGGTTGCAGATGTCCAATGGGAATTCTGGCCATTAATATCTCATTGACCATTAGGAACGTTGTCCATGCTCACGCGAATAATAATTATCTAATTGCGTGTGTATGTTAATTTGGTAACGACAGTCGACACACTAGATGTATCATATGAACCCCATGTGATGTGACTATTTTGGCACATAGCTGCAGCTCTCCCCTTATGTTACAAGAATAATCATGCTACCACCATTATTTTAAAGTTTAACAAAGCACGACATTAGTAATATGTATTTTATGTACAGTAGAACCTCTCTTATGTGAACCTCGATTATATGAACTCATCAGCACGTGGCTCCTGCCGACCACACCGTGCGTTTTTATGGCTGGCGCAGGCCTCAACCATGGGAAAATTAATTAAATACATGTAGGTATACCTCATTTGAGGCCTGCTCGTAGCAGTAGTCCAGCTATTTCAACTAAAAAAATAAGGGATTTGGCTTTGACAAAAAAAATATAGATAATGAAACCGAAGAAGATTCATGATTTTTTCAAACCTGCCAAATAAAAGTGATATACATGAACATGTAATGTGATAAAATAACTTTGAATACTTAATTGACTTGTTTACTATTTTTTTAAAATTGGTTTTCTATTGGTTGGAATTTCAACCTCCATTAGGTCAACTTTTCGAATTTATCAACCACCTCTGGTCCCAATTAGTTGACATAAGAGAGGTTCTACTTATTGCCAAGAGATAGCATAATAGTAGAGATAGCCTTTAAGAATCTGGATAAACGTATTATTGCAGCAAACCCCCCCCACAAAAAAGTAGTTTGAAACTTTATTTTTTCATTACTTATGTGTGGTTTTAGAGCAAGCCTTTCCTGACGAGTGAGTTTTTAGCGGTTTGGATCGATTTTGAACGTCTGGCTTCCCATCAGCCGTGAAATTAGCGCCAATTTTTCCGTCATCGGAGCTTCCTACCCCATCTAATAAGCCTGCAGTTCACGTGCACGAGTGACACAAGGAAGAAATTAAGGAGTATTAAAAGAAAATCTCCTCCTAAGTGACCACCTCATCGTGTAATTAATTGGAAAAAAAAGCTTCGGCTATGAGATATAGCATATTACGGTGCCTGGTTCGTGGACTTTTTGCAGTTGGGCAGTTTTACAATTTGGAGATTGACGACTAAGTAAAAACCACGTAGCCACGAGGAAGTTGGTTCCTGAGGGGCCCCCTCGTTGCACTTCCGTTATAATTGCGGGTTTCCTGGCTGCTCCGTTTGTTTTGGCTGAAACGACGGGGACTTAGGCAAGTATTTGCTCACGAGAGGTGACTGTACTCCCGAGGGGTCGCCACAGCTGCTCCAGGCCTCAAATGCAAAACCTGCCAGACATGCCATCGGCTTTTTTGGCAGATAGCCTCAAGATAAAAACATAACTGCTGCATAATTAAGCGTATGAAGTCGTACGCACGCACGTTTGCGAAACGCTCGCTGCATCGGAAGTACGAACGTGCGGTTAATTTGCATCCAAAATGGCGACCTTACATGAGATGTGCCGAAACCTTATTTTCAGCTTTTCATCTATATCTTTAAATTTCGTCCTGGAGCCATTGCACATCGCGCCTGTTTGAGGTTATCATGTTTATGATTGAGATAACTCGCAAACTTCTTGAGATTGATACAATCCAAAGACTATACTATATACGTAAATGGGGTTAGAATGACGATAAAATATATACACAATGCTGAAAACTTCGAAAAATTACTATTTGTTTCGATAAATGAGTGTTTTTGCAAAATGTATTTTCTCCCAGAGGAAATATAGTTGGTTGGCAGGCAACTTTCCTTTTCTTCCGTTATTTTTATAGAAACAGTTTGTTAAAAAATTGAGAAATGTAGTTGTTTTTCCCAACATTTTCTGAAAAAGTTCACATAACGTAACTTAGCGTGAATGTTTCGAAACTGTAAAATTTTATTATCTGATTTCATCTTGAACGAAGAAATTAAAATTATTGGAAAACCTATAGGATGAGATGTATGTGGGTATGTTTGTGGATTAGTGGGCGAAAAGTTTTTCCATGAAGTGCCATTGCTGAAGTGGTATGGGGGTGCTGCGGTCATGATTCGTTCATTAGTCCTACTTCGTCGCTGTATGTAAGAGCAGACCGGGTCTTCCCGCTAGTATGCTATATATATATAGGATATAGGACGGTGATTGGAAAGTAGTTCCTATTATCAATAATTTGTATTAAACGAGTTCGTCTTAATCAGGTTCGATTGCATAGTAAACATGGCGGATGCAGCTTCTCGTTTCCATCCATCGTACCTAAGGTTCCTCGTTATATTTACTGTATATCATGCAGCTAAGTTACTTTATTCAGATTCCTGAGGTGTTTACAAGCACGTTGTCCTTCTATTCTATAACGTCCAATTAAATCGTGTTTTGCAGGATAACGTTACCGACGAGCCTGTACTTTTCTAAGAGTAATAATAGAGATGATGACATCACGGGTTGCGCAATTGCACCGATAGCCGCAATTTAGTGGGGAGATGATGTCACGAAGTTTGAGGATGATTATCCCAAAATGTGTAATCCGGCCTTGGCTAGCTCGCACCAACCGCGATGCTGGCCTAGAAATCAAATGAATTTTCAGCGTTTCATTCTGCTCGTAATTTAACAAATTTGGCTAATAACAGTCCGATAGCGTACGTGACGCTGATTTTTAATTATTCGCCTAATTTCGTGGCGCGTGTAATTGTTGGGTGGCTGCGAATGGCTCACGAGAGCGGAATCCCTAATGGGAAATTGCACGGCTACTTCGAGGCGTTAGTTTTACTAGAATTTAATTAGGCCGTGAATTTGCGAGGGCGAAAATTGTGGTCAGTCATGATTCGAGTGGGAATTCTTTATTCGGAGAAGCATCTGTGGCAAAACGAGGAAGAAAAATATTCATTTAAAAATTAACTACCAATTGGGCGATTTAGGGTATAATTAAAGTTCAACTTAATTTTTTGTGTGGTGTTTTTGGTAATTATCATAGTACTAAACAGGTTCTAAAGTAGGTTTAGTATTGCCAATTGTGCGCTAATATACAGTAGAGCTTATGATAACGAAGTTTTAGCATATTGTCTAAACAAAGCAACTGATTTGTTTTATTTCCTGTGACTATTTCTGAATTGTTACCTTTTATTTATAACTAACTGGAAGGCCCGGCATTTCCCGGGCTGTACTTACCGATAGCGACGAAGTAGGCCTAATGAACGAATGAGTTACGAATCATGATTTTCCAAAATTGGACTCCCCCTGTCCGCATTGTGTCCGGTCAATCAGGACGACCTTTTTGAATGGCCCTCCTCATACCCAGCCAGCCACACACATATTCTCGACTTCTTTATAGTGTATATGTAGATTAGCGTCAGATTTTTTTCATTTATCTATTGTATATTCTGTGGGTGTAATTACAATTCAATTTAATTATTGTTGATTTTATGGTAGGCCTATATCATAGAACCAAACAGTTCTACAGTATATTAAGTGTTGCCAATTTTGTGCCGATGTATACTGTAGAACTTGATTTAACGAATTTTTCGCATAAAATATTCAAAAAGAACAACTGACTTGTTATGTTTCCTGTGAATATTTCTGTCTTGTAACCATTTATGATTCTTCATATCTAGGTCAAGTGGAAAAATACACAAATTTGGAACGACAGTTTTGTAATGTCGGTTTAATTTTAGTCATACTGTAACTCATGGTAGATTTTTATTCACACCAATAGATGAATTTGCAAGAGTAAGTTTGGAAGAATATCGACTCGATTGTACCAAATTTTGTAATTCTGTTAATGGCATAAATGTATGGTTGGTCAACTGGGTCAGTTGTTTTCAATCTGTTAAATTCATTGAAGAGCATGCAGGGCTTCGAAAAAGTTCTAAGATTTTTGAATGCAGTTTTGTGCACATGGTTAATACAAAGATTTTTAATTAATTGCAAGTCATCTGAAAATGATTGCTTATATCTACACGTATAGCATTACATCGCCTCGCAGATTTTTCAATTTAATTTGCAACTACAAGAAAATTTTTATTCTAAAAATATTTTTATTGCTGGCATATATAATACTTATTGTTGGATAATTAAATTTAGGCTGAATTCGGCGCAACTCATTGTTTTAGTATGAAATCATGTATGGAAAGTAAAAATTATCGTAACTATTTGGCCTACAGTTCATATTGGTTACGTAAAAGAAATATAGTTTAAGGCTGATAATTTCATGAAATAATTTTGACCTTTCTGCCCACCTTAGCGCATCGAACACGCAATGCATATATAATAATCGTAAATTTAATTTTATGGGGTTTGCGCTATGTTATGAAGTAATTATTTCAGTAATGTGTCTACAGTTAGATGAGACATACTCGATAAGCACCGTTGAATTAAGAATATCGACATCGTGCCCTCTATAATGTTCGTTTTTATTAAACTTGCATTTTTTTTAATCCAAAATTTTTATTTGGGTGATTTAACATCTGGTTGAAATTTCATCAATATTGACCTACAGTATTACTCGAGCATCGTTCTCCGTTTTTCCGCCAAATATTAACACAAAAAGATATTGTTCACATGTTCCATTTGCCTATCTGAAATTGCTTAGGAATTATCTTAATTTGAAGTGGTTTTTTTTAATGAAAAGTATAATGAAATTAATAAAGAGCGGATGAAATATGTTAAATATACAGTAGTCAACGTCTCAATACGTTTTCATATTAGGAATCTTAAATACAGTAGCCTTAGTTAAAATATCAAATTGACGTCAGTTTTGAAGCAGAAATCTACGAGTAGTGCAAATTCATCATAGATGGCGCTGATTGCAAATGTTGAAGCTCTCCTATAGAAGCTCACGATGGCTGCTAATTCACTTTTTGCAGTTTTTAATACTGTATGCCGTCGTTTAACCATCATTTTTTCACAGTTTCGTGCTATTGATGATCCCGTGAAAATAGTTTCATTTTAATAACTTTAAAAGGCAACTTCGATATTTCATTCTGATTTTGAAATTCCAAAAACGAGCCTAGATGGCGGATTGAAAAATATTTTCAAAATGGCAGCTCCCAAATCGTCATACGCGTCAGTTACTAGGATGACATCCATGCTTCATAATGTATGCAAATTGGTTGAACGATAGATTGCTCGTGACATTTACACAATTGAAAAACGATTTGAACCCAATTTAGTGATGACCAGTGGTCAGCCTCAGCAGGCGCGAGGAGCGTTGCAAAAGCACGACTGGAAAATAAGTCCACCAACGCTCAGGTAATCGGCGTTAATCGAGTGCCACGCCCGTTTAATTAATTTCCAGTTAAGGTATGTCAATTTAAATCGGAATGAGGAAATTAAAATGCTCGATGGAGGGATGGGGCGGGATTAAAACCCGAAAAATAAACAAACAAATAAAAAAACCCGCGAAGGTTCGATTTGTGACGCTCGGTTTCAGACGCCATTTTTTATTGGAGCGTTTTTCCTTTTGTTTCTTCGTTCCAATTAAAAACAAAAGAGGTTAATCGATTCATAAAGTGCTCTTAGGCATCCGGTATCATATCTGAGGTCACGATGCCGCGTATCTATGGCCCGAAATCGAAGAGGGTACCTCGCTCCAAACATGCTTTTTGGTGCATTTCGTGTTTGCGGCCCACGGTAATGACACCAGAAGCGATAATGGTTTTCGTTTCTTACGGATTTTAGGCCAGGGTGAACCGTTTAGCGCCTTGAAACAAGTATGTTTGGCCCACCTGTTACCCCCCTTGGAACACCTTGCCACCCCCTTCGCTTAATTTTCAGAAATAAATTGTAATTACAACGGCATTAATTAGGTCGCCAAAATCTGGTTTTCGTATTATCTTACCTACATTATATCTGGTTTCTTGCTGGGATGATGGTTTGGACACCGCAAGGTTTTCTTACTATGTAAATTGGGATGATTCGTTCAGTCAGATCATTTTTCAGGAAAACTGAAAGAATCTGGTGTTTTCTGCAAGAAAAACTTTAACGAAATCGTTATGGAAACTGGCAATTTTTGGGCTGAAACGTGACCATGTAAACATCTCACGGGTCAGTACCAGTACATGTACAGTAAAACCTGTTAAGAGAGACCACCAAAAAAAGTCCTTGTTTTAAATGCTTTTTGCTTCTTATGATCATGTTTTCAGGGATTTTTTCAATCTAAATAACATGATCCATATAACTTCTGTGCAATTTGACACATCAGATTTTTTCAACTGCTGCACATTTCCAAAACATCCAGTTCTGAAATCATCTCAGTTTCCATTGCTTATTCACAATTATCACTTTCCACATCAAAAAGTCCAAAAGTATCATCTTCCTTTGTAATTCCATCAATAATATCTTTTTGAAGCTCTTCAGGAGTAGCAATGCTGTAAAGTTGAACACTATCTGCATGTAAGGTCGACTCATCTGTTATCTAATCGCTTTTTAAGGTACATTGACAATGTAAAAATTGCAAAAAACACAACACGCCTTTGTCACTGTACACAATAGACAGTTGGTCACTATACAGAGAATTCATATGCAGGAAATGTACACTCGAAAATCTAATACACTAAAAAGTGGTCAACATAAACAGGTGGTCACTTTTCCAGGTTTTACTGTATATCGTTTCTACACGAAAATATACAAATGTTACGTATAGTATTAAATTTGACTTGTCCATTCCTGTGATATAATTTTTGAAGATAGCGTTGCCTTATTAGATGCATGAAGGGAAATGACTAGAGTTAAGTATTTCACATTTTTTAAAATTTCTCGCACATTTATTTTAAAAGTGGTTATTCAGTTCAATTAGTTATTTCAAATTATCTGAAAATTAACTTAGGGGAAGTTTGAAAATATTGAACATATTTAAATTTGGGCCCAAATGTATCATCAAGAAAATTGTCTTTAAAATCCCACTAGATGGAATTTCCTAGATGGAAATTTCAGCTGCATTTATACTCAAACATTTATCGTTTGAATTGTATTTCCAATTTTACCTCATCTGCAACAAAGGTCGCAACTTGTTCTAATATAAACTTCCAATGTGATATATATTTTTTTGTGAAGCTTACAACTTTTATCGAAAATTCAAAAGCCATTTATAATTAATGCTTCATTATAAAAATGTTTTATTTTTCTCGGTCTATGTTTAAAGATTCCGCCGTAAATTTTGGCAGAATAAATCTAATGTTAGTACTAAGCGTTAAAGTATCCAGATATTAAACTTTGTTGACCAATTTTATTTCCTGGAATTTTTATCCAAAGCGGTCAAGTTCGAGCCGGACTGTCCGGTCGTAATGTAAGCGGCCATATTTATTATTATTATTTTCCTCGTGAATTACTCTCGCGAATGGCTAGTTTAACCTGCGACTCGAATAAAACAATGGAAATGCCTAACTTCTGAAGCGCGTTTCACAAGAAATTGCATTGTTTGCGTTTTACTTAGTACATAAATTGTCCCGAAAAGAATTTTCCAAGTAAAGAAAAAAACATGTAGGATTTGCTAAACGCCAATGGCTGGCGAAGAGTTTAGCGACCTGCGTTTCGGGAATTGGGTTAGATTTTAAAAAACGTCCCAGCTACCGCTTCCTAATTTATTGCCGCATAAATGAACGTCCGCCATCTATAAATTTCTAATAAAAAAGTACGAAGAATAAAGTTCAAACGAATTATAGTTTCGTTTCTCCTCTGCCAGGGTAAATAAATTCCGAGGGGGGAAAGGGTTTTGCAGAGGCCACTCGAAAACGGTTCCAAAATTATTTCCTGATCTAACGTTTTATAATCTAGTTTCTTTTCTGGAAGTACTTACCTGAGGTTAAACGCAAATCGAGCATTTCTTGTGATAATTTCAGCTTTTTATGGACGCCATGTCAGTTGTGGCATTCGTGGCATCACAATCCACATCAAAGTACCTTGTAAAGATTATTTCTTCCAGTTAAATGTTGTGGAAAATACTTGCTATGAAATATCGTCACTTTATTCGCAAAGTATTGCAATATATTGGATCGAATATAAACTAGCATATATATTTAAATCTTTGATTCTTTTTTAAGTGAATTTTTACCAAGAAATGTAATTTCCAAGAATTACAAGAATATAATTTCTGTATTAGTTAGAATAGTGTTACGTTTACAAATTAACTTTTGTTATATAATTGAGAAATGTAATTGTCGAAATGTACAGTGTATTTCAGTAGCATTTAAAGTCTCACGGCCATCGATGTAGAGAGGTCGCCTAGTCATTTGAGGTGTTTTTAAATTTACTTTTTGACTTACAAACATGAAGTGTACAATTTGTGTAGCTGAATGTTAATTGGAAAGGTGTCTCTTAAAAGTGCGAAAAGTTACGTTGTCAACTTAAATAAAATTTAACGCATAAATCGATTCAACCATTGTGAAATATCACACTCTTATTGATGCCAGCAGGGCGATATGTCACTGAAATATGAACCAACACGCCGACCTGACCTCTAGGCCAATCTTTAGCAATGATGTCTCGTGGAACATACGTTACCCTATGGCATATAAACACTCGCAAAGTTGATACTTTTAAAAGTTAAATTTACATAACGACTGATTAACATAGCGTCCTTTTGACTGCGGTGAATAAGTAATAAGTTGTATAGTTGTCGCTTTGGTTCTGTTGACTTATAGGTCAACGTATCATCACGTCTATTGTGATGACTTCAGTTTCAATTTAAAATTCTATCGCCAATTTCATAAACATTAATGAATAACAATATCGTTTTCATTTTACTAGGCCCTGTTTTACAGTCAAACCTCGTTAAGACGAATGTCAAGGGACGCCAACATTTGTTCTAATACAGGGTTCCCCCAGACCTGGAAAACCTGGAAGAGTCAGTGAACTTGAAAATGACTGGAAAAGTCAGGAAAAAGTTATCTCAGGGCCCATTTTCCGAGTACAAATTTGCAAAATTTCCCACGTTTTCCGTGTAAAAATGTGCAAAATTCTCTAGGTTTTTTGAGTACAAATTTCCAAAATGTTCCACGTTTTCCGTGGACAAATTTTCAAAATTCTCTAGGTTTTCCGAGCACAAATTTGCAAAATTTCCATATTTTCCGAGTACAAATTTGCCAAATTTTGCACGTTTTCCGAGCACAAATTTTCAACATTTTCAAACATTTTCCGAATACAAAATTGTTACATTTTTAAAGAAATGTTATGCAAATTTAAAAATTATTAAAACACTTTCTATGTTATTTTTTCAAAATTGTCGTTAGTCAATTTTTAAAAATATTTTCCAGTGTCGATTTTGCAAAACATGTGAATTTTTCGCATTGTCAATGGTCAGGGAAATTGAAAATGAAATTTCTGGGGAACCCTGTATTATCCGTGATTCGTTTTATCAGAAGTCATATGAATGAAAAATTGCTGCAACTTTTATTGGGAAGTTACCCGATAAAATGTGCCTTTTTTCATATTGTTTAAAAATTCGTTTTAACGTAACATAGCGCGAATTCATAGGAATTCGAAATTTCATTTGTTTTAGCCTAAAATATATAATGTCCGAACATGGAAGCGTGTTCATACCAATTTCTAACTATTGCAAGCATTGCAGCGAGTCTGAGACATGGCACGAGCATGCTGACGTCACATCCTGCGGAAATTATACGTCTATATACACAAGAAGGGGGACTGGAAAGTTCTTCTTAACGAGGTTCCGCTAAAGTTTATCAACATTTGCAATTGTTGTGATTTCTTGGGAAGTTTTAATGCCCGATGAATGGTGATGTTGCCAACTATTAATATGCGCTCCAGATTTATTAGAATACAACAACTTTATTAAAACAAGGTTCTACAAAGACTACAAATGAATTAATCGGTATCATACATCGGTACCGTTTATCACAATGGGAAAGCGCAGTTTCGCTGAACTCGCAAACGCATTACAGCCGTATTTTTTACAATCATTAGTTAAGAAGAGATAATATACACTGATTTCGTTAAATTAGCCAATTAACAAGCAGGAATTGGACAGGCAGAATTAATTTTAAAAGCACTTAGCGAGCGCTAATTATGGTACAATAGGAAAAGCCTTAAATTAATTCTTTTTTATAGTTGGAAGGGTTTGTTTTTGTCTTAATTTACATAAAGAATTAAGCATGCCAAAGACCTCGATACAGGCTTCAGCGTGTTCGTACCAATTTCTAACGATTGCAGGCATTGCTGCGAGTCTGAGAAATGGCGCGAGCATACTGACATCACGTAATGCGAAAATTTGGAATGCTCGAAATCCCCCGAAATTGAAAATAATAATAATTTATATTAACTACATACAGGGAAGGCGGGCATTTTGGAACTCTTAAGGGAGCTGTATTGGATCTCTTGGAGGCCATTTTGACTCCCTTGAGCGCCATTTTGTAGGATACATTGGATCATGAAACCACAACTTAATGTTGCAATTTCGATACCGGAAGCTTGATCCAAATGCACCAATCTCAGTTTAATTAACCTGATTTGCGCAGTATTCGTCTATAGACGAATGAACAACTTATTTGCAAATCCTTCATGGTCTCGGTGTTCTCATCAATTTGTTAACAATATTTTAATTGACGGTTAAATGTACCGACTTTTGGTAGCTGGTAACACGAAATTGAGTAGCAAAATAAGACACGGACAAATTGACGCTGCCAAGAATTTAAAAGTATGAGTATTTCGGAGTTCAAGCACCCCCAAGAGCAAACATATGGCCTTCTTAGAGAGATTATATGCGTGGAGGCGTCCGCTAATTGGCCAGTGTCCAGTCATTGTGCTGGACATTGACAGAGTAAGACATCTCTTGACATTTGGGCAGTTTCAAAGCCAACGTTTCTTATTATATTAGAGAAAAACGCATTATTTACAGATTAAACAATCTTGGCAATGACCGCAAGAACAATTCATAGCAACCGGATTTCAGTGAAGGGACTCGGCAGGAGGCTTGAGTATTAACTTCCAGCGTCCATTTTGAAGTAGTTTTGACTTGTTACCAATGAAAAACGAAATTGGCTTACAGTACATTGTTTTATGCGAGGCAAGTTTCAAATGAAAACATTTAACAGACCTGCTCAGATATTGAGCTCTACTTGAAAAGCATTTCCTTAGGAAAAATATGTGTATCATATAGCTAGGACATATGACTCTTCAGCACGAGCTGAGAAGAATTTGAGTTAACACTCTTTCTTAGTCTTATTTATGCAAATGAGTATTTTCAAACAAGCACATTCCTGTTAAGATAAATAGTGAAAGTTGTAAAGTTTATGGTTGTCTCCTAGTTTTAGAGCATGAGTGCATTATACCTCCAAATAATGTTTGTGGCAGAATCTGAGTGAAAAACTGACATAAGTTTGATATCTTGGCAGTTATATGAGGAAATTTCATTTATTAGGTGCATAAAATTTTACTTATCGCAAATATTTTCAAGCTTTTGAGAACATTTGCACGATTGTTTTTTTGTTGCATTACTTAAATTTTAAATATCTTTCATTGCACCTGTGGAATTCTCAGCGTTCTCAAGAAAGAATTGCTTACTTGTTCGGTATTTTCAGGTTTACTGCCACACATAATTGGTTTCATGACATTTAAGAAGTTGTCGAGGTATTTTTTCTCTGAACGTTTCGTTTGCGGTTTTAATTTTGAGAATGTAATCTGTTTGCGCAGTCTGTGGTGCGTGTTGAAATTGAAATTTGCTTAAATTTAAAAAGGAACAAACTCTACTGTGGTTTCTTTTGAGAAAGTGAAACCTTCAACGTTGCTCATGCTTGATAAACCAAATCTTTACCACAAATTGGATAATTTGAAATTTCCAAACATTTCAGCATTCTATGGGTGGGAGCACATTGAGACTTTTAAATTAAGAAATTTACTTACCGACCACTGGCGCCACCCAGAGGGCTAACAAG
>JAQGAO010001358.1:0-24899 GCA_034697705.1 Ommatoiulus sabulosus
GATAGCCGACCCGGGAATCGAACCCTGGTCTACCGAATGCAAGGCGAGAATGCTACCCACTCAGCCACCTTGCTCGGGCCCATTGCACAACAAGGAACTAAAAGTGTACCTACCGCCAGGAGGCGTCCAGTCGTTAGCTTAACTTCTTGTGTGACGTTGGTCTATCGTTGTCCATGTTGGTTGTAAGGTGACGGCGATTAGCACGTGTTGGCCATTGTAAAACTGGATGTAGAATTCAGTTTTAATGTAATTCCAGAAGATATATAGTTGCACATAATTTGCCTTTTGATTTTAGCTGCTGTTAAGACTGCAGAGCAGAAAATGCCTGTCGGAGCTAGAGCCAGCGCTGTTTGTGCCCCAGCACTTTGAAGCTGGGAGCGTGGTGCAAATCAGCGGTGAAGCAAATTCAGGCAAATCCCAACTGCTCTTGCATTTCATCAGGAATTGCATTGTTCCTGTCGAGTGGAACAGTCTTCGATGCCGAGGATTGGGAGTTCAAGTCGTGCACCTGGACAACGACAGGCATTTGTCGTTACCCAGATTAGTTGGCCTGTTGGAGGAGCATTTTAAGTCGTGCCAAAATGAGGCAGCTGTCCATGGAGGCTCACCCGCTACGGATCAGCAAATCCATGCCTTCGTACAAGATTGTTTGTCCAGACTTCACTTGGTCAATGGATGTGCAGATTCCGGTCAGTTCATTCTCACCTTGCAATTCATCGATTCTTTCCTGAACGCTGTAAAATTCGATTGTTCGGTGTTGATCATAGACAGCATATCGGCCTTCTATTACGAAGATCGTTTGCGTCTTTCGGATAACCGTAGTCTGTTAGGGGCACATTACCGTCAAATAGAAATCCTTATTAGAAGCCTTTCAGAGAAGAACGGATTTACAGTTATATTCGCCAGGCAGGATTTATTTAACTCGAAAGATTTCAACTTCTTGGGCAACAGTTTGGAAAAACTTGTTTCTTGGAAAATAAAGCTGGACAGAGAATGTGGCGTTTCCAATAGTACCAGAGTTGAAGTTCAATGGAAAAACAATTGCTGGAATAATACCTTTCACGTTTTTGATGGCGGAATTCGTTTTGGAAAAGCTGCTTTGTCAGGATTGGAAAACACGAAAATGTCTACTGCAGGACAACAATTTGAAAGCGTGTAAATTAGGCAGTGCTGGAATATTTATATTGACTCATTTCATCATGACGACATGTTTTTTAAAAAAAGTTAACGTTTGTAATTCATTAGACTTTGCAAATGTTGAGGGTCCTCCTCATTTTTCACGTTCGGCCTTCTTTGCAACTTCTAAGCCTAGAAAATTTATTGAACAAAATTAGGAAATGCACATGATAAACTATAATAAATATATTTTTTTTTAAAAAAATGGTTTTCGTCTTGTTAGACAGAATCAGAACTTTTTAGCAACTTTTTTTTTGTAAGATTTGGTGCAAGAAATATTTAATATGTAATATAGAAAAGAATCTTTAAGACGGCCATACACGAGGAAAGTTATATCTGGAAATAGCCTACGGCATGTTCTAAACGTTCTGATTTTCAGAATGTGAATTACGAGAAATGAAATGTTTAAATTTGTCAATTATAAAAACATAAATGAAGTCTAATTACTTTCAGTTTAAAATGTCCTTTTTTAAAAGCCATGGTTAGTAAAATGCTCAGAAATATGCGCTTGACTTTTCGGACACGCCTAAAATGGCCATGTTTCCAGATATAACTTTCCTCATGTGTGACCGCCTTTAGCAAACTTCCCTTTTCCAAAATTTTGAAGTGTTCACTGAGTTGTGGCTTAATCAAAGAATAAAATTGGTGTGATATTAATCTTTCAAACATTACCCTTGCACGTAGGTTACATGTAACGTCAAAAGACAAAACTTAAGAAAAAACTTGCATATGGCATCTGGGTCTTGCCGAACATTTTTGATGAGCAAGATCTTTTTATAAGCTAGCTGCTGTGCTGAAGATAAATAAACATTTAGTGAAATGTCAATTTATTTAATTTTTTGGTTAATTTTCGTCTCTGTATTTCTGGGCAGCCTGAAATTCTGGACGCCAAATTTATTCACGTTTTAACTAAGCATCTTGCTAATGAAAAATTTCCGAAAGATCCAGGCTTCGGTGTTTCGCTAACGAACGCGAGCGTATTTCAAATACGGTAAAACACAGCGCTGGAGAGAAGTGAGCAGAAACTCAAAACACAACGAGATAATTTTCTCAATTTTTAGTAATGTTATAAGAATGTGGGCAATTAGCAACAGCGTTTTTAGTTAAAAAGCAGTATATTATTATTACAGTGATTAATAATTACTTAGTTAAAAAGTCAATTCAGAATATTATAATACACAAAATGTTGGTCCGATTGGCCCATTCCATTTCACTGCATGAGAGTCAAAATGAGCACCAGAAGAAGAATAAAGAAAGTGGAAATGAATTGTTGGCATATTATTGGTAGTATTATTATCGAGGAGAAAAATTCTCTGTACACGAACGTGGATCAGGGCTGCTAAATAAAATAAAATTGGAATGATCATTAATGTCGAAATCAACCAGCACGAGTGGCGGTGGAAGGAGGCGACTTGACTTCGAGCAAAAGAGGGACGTCTTAAGTAATCGCAAAACTCGGGTTCCGACTAAGGGTGGTTTTTACGTTTTGGTAACTTCGGAAATCGGCAGTATTTTTTCAGCTGGGACAACAAGAATGATTTTCCCAAAGTCAAGACTATTATGATCGTTGAGAAAAAACAAATAAATGAATCAAACGTTTAAATTCGCTTATCCGTGGACAGTTGGTCGTCAACGACAGCACACACACCGGACACAGAAACAATTGCAAATATATCCTTAAAAATAGTCAGGAGGAAATTCGGTCTCTTTTACACACCTCTCCACAACCGTTCATTGAACATGGATAAAAAATTCATTTTTGCAAACAGTTTCCGCACCGCAACATTTCTGAAATTGCGGTTATTAAAGCTCTAAATAAAGTTGTGCTAGAGTTACGACCGCTTAAATCCTGGGCAAGTTTAATAAAACATTTGTTTCGATTCTGTCTGCCGACAAAAGTGGGACCTTCAATATCTCATACAAAGTAAATTTTTGATAACAAACATGTTGTGAGTTGTTGGCAATCTATATCATGCCTCCATTCTAGTTTCTAAACATTTTTTTTTAAATCAAGTGTTTTATAGGTTAGGCAAATTTTAGCTATACAGTGTATTGAATAAAAATTCTCCTCTTAAAATCCGTGTTAGTTTCACGGTCGTTGTTCCAGTAGTAGATAAAACAAGTGTTGTTGTTTTTTTTTAAAAAAAATCAAACATGTATGAACCGACCTGCAATTCATGATTTGTATGGTTAACGAATATCGTGGCATCGGTTTTGTAATTCACTCGACTTAATACCGCAGAAAGCTAAATGAAGAAATCAAGATGATTTCTGTTATCAATTTTTAAGAAGAAAAAAAAATCATGATTGAACTATCAAGAACATTACGAAACTTAAAAAAGATGTCATTGGTCATCAGGTATAGGGAAAATAGTTGAAGGGTGGTGGGGTGGGGGAGAGACGCTCGATCGTCACCGATTTACATTTGCCGACCAAGGCTTCATTCGCTCGTGCTTCACCTACGATTTAACCTAAACTTGGAATTTTTCAAAAATGTTGCTCGCGAACCAAAACAGGCCAATTTTAGGGGATCCCAGTGTCAGCACCCAATATGGGTAATGATTTCTAACGAGTTTTGCTTCTACGCATAGTGTACGTAGCAAATTAAGTCTCGGTTATCAGGAGTCGCTTTTGATTTTTTGATCGTACACCCAGAATTTTGGGGTTTGGATAAACCAGAGAAAAGAAAATTTCTCATCTTTCCTTTTTTTCTATGTTTTTTTGTTTATCATCTTATTAGACGATATTCGGTAGAAATTTGTTTCCTAACGTCTCCGGATAATCGGGAATCGACCGTTTCCACAAAATGATGCTCCCCCAACGAGTATTGACCTTGATATAATATTTTATAAGGGTATTCCTCCAATTTCTAATAAATGTGCCTGGAAAAAATAAAAGTACTAGAAAGATTTTTTGCGCAGTCATATGAAACACGAGCCGCCGCATTCCTCCAACAAAAATTACACTACATTTTTGACTGTATGTTTACAATGCAGTCTATACTGCGGTACATTGCAGTACATGCCCTAAAGCCGGCCTACACGAGGAAAGTTATTGTTAAAAAAAGTTTTTTTAGAATGTGAATTACGAGAAATTAAATGTTTTAATTTGCCAATTATAAAAAACATAAATGAAGTCAAATTACTTTCAGTTTGAAATTTTCCTTTTTTAAAAGCCATGGTTAATAGTAAAATGCTCAGAAATATGCGCTTGACTTTTCGGACACGCCTCAAATCGCCAAGTTTCCAGATATAACTTTCCCCGTGCGTGACCGCCTTAATTTCTCTACCTTCCCCGTTTTCATTCCGTCAAACTGGCAAATTTAAAATTTAGCAGAAAATCTCACTTCCCGGCCAACACTCGGCAGGAATTTCAAGCAAAATTTTGCGGCAACGTTCGTCACTCGTCGTGAGTTACTGACGTCAAGGGGTCACCTTTTTTTTTTTTTTTTGCAAAGTTCGATCGTTGCAATTCGGACCAATAATCATCCATCGGAGGCGCTGAAAAAATATCGGAGAGTAGAAAACGGAGATAAAATGACGAATTTAAACGAGAGCGTCGTTATCACAGATGAATTAAACTATCTACCTGGAAACAAACCTACCAATTATGGAACATAGTTAGAAGAACGAGTGGCGAATGGTAAAACGTTGCATTATTCGGATGTTTTTTTGTTTGTTTTGTTTTTTTTTTTAAAGGGAAGATGAAGAACCAGTTCGTGCATCCTCCGAACACCTCCCCCGGATCGAGCGTGTCTTCGAGCCTCGCCGCCATGCATCTCGGACGCTCCCTCCATCTTCGAAGAAGAAGAAGAAGAACAAGAAGAAGAAGAAGAAGCGCCTTGGATCGAGTGCTCCCGATGTGCGTGGCCCGCCGCATTTTAGGACGCTCGAGGAGCCGCAGCGGCCACGCTTCGCGGCTCGAGACCTGTGAAGCGCAGAGTGTGGGTCCCTTAAAACAAAGACGTCGTTAGCACCAATCATCTTCGTCGGAGTCACTGCGCGCCGCCTCCCCCTTGGGCCTGAGCACCCGCACGGTGGCAGGGTCCCTCTCCCGTAGCCGCTCCCGTTCCCTCTGCCCGGGCTTGTAGCCGTTGGGCATGGGCGAGGGCAGTTGCCTGCTCCCGCGTCCGATGGCCACGGCCACCTCGAAGCTCAACGGCTCCTCCTGCCTCGGCGGAAGTTTGTTTTCGGTGTACTGGAACTGTTCCCGTACTCGGCTCTTGCACCGCTTGCCGAGGGGGCTGCACTCGGAGGAGGCTTGCAGGCTCCGACGGCCGGACGTCCCGTTGGGGGGCTGATTCCAATCCCTCCAGCCCGGAGGATGGGGAGGCATCTGCAATTTGGGCACATGGGTGGGTGAGGCGTTCAGTTTAGGAAAGTTGATGCTCCCCGGCGATTTGGTCGTTTGAGGGACGGTTGGGGAGCGCGACACTACGGGAAAGTTCATACCGTGGTCGACGGGTTGTACGGTGAGGTTCAGCGTGGAAGGTTTGTTGGGCGTCGGCGGCAACCTCCGACCCCCCGGCCTCAGCTGATGCTGCTGGTGGTGAGCGCGATGGGCGCGACGACTCAGCGGACTCGGGCTCCTGGAGCGCTGCTCCAACTGCGTGGTGCCGTAGTACTCGCTCTGCGAAGGCGTTGGATTCGGGCTGGGACTTCTGGAACGGGCGTCCAAGCGCGTCGAGTAAGCCTGCTCGGGGCTCGACTGGCCGCCGTGGTCGTGCGCCGACCGGAACGGGCTACGTCCACGTATTGGCGTCATACTGAATTCGTCTCCTCTGACTCTGGCTGTGAGGGGGAGACAACGAAAGGCCACGATTAGAAAGAGGGGGAAGGGGAGGCTCGGAATCTCGGGCTAATTCGTTCGTTTATCGAGAGCTCCTGAAGCCCCGTGCCCCTGATCGGTCGTATCATTCACGAAGCCAGTCTCGGACATCGAAAAAAAGAAATAAGGAAAATGCGAATTTTGGAAATACACGGAAAGTAACAACATCACTGAGTGGCATCAAAAATCGTATTATGCCATTGGTAAATTTTTTTCATTTCCATCCATCGACCATACCATGTCCGTTTTTAATACCGAGTGCACTCCCCCTTATCCCTTCATGGTCTCCCACATGACAGGAATTCCAAGGTTGAAATTTCAAAGATAAGGTGCTTTTTAAGTATGCCCGTCTGGAAAACTTGGAATTGTCAAGGAAATTGAAAAGCCCTGGAATAGTCAGACTAAAGTCAAGAATTTTTTACCCAAAAGTCAGGGAAATTCAAATCATTTAAAGAGCTAATAAAATCAAGCTTGATAAAGAAATATTTACATTGGCATATAGACTAATAGTATTCATCTCCAAGTGGTCGATAAATAATATAAGTAAAATGTCACGATCATTTAAAACTGGTCGTGAAATTTTCTGTATCTTACATTGGCATATGCCATACTTTGAATTTTAAGTGGTCAGGGTGGTAAGGGTTATTTTGAAAACTGGACGTTGAAAATTTCATTTGTTGGGGACCCTGCGAAAATTCAAACAATAACAGTGATATTAAGTGGCAATTTGTATATCAGCATCGTAATAATCCCTTTTTCTATTCCAAATTTCAGAAGTTAGAATCTGTCCAGTACAAAATTGAGTGATTGCCACTTCGTCCACAGTTCTGAACTCCCTTCTCTCTCCACTCATAAACATCTTTTCAGTTTTTCCCCTGGCCACTCAACAATTTAACACTCTTAAAATTCGCTTGAAGTGTAAATTTAATTACTATTAAACTGGACTGCCAAATTGTTTTTATGCAGTTCATCCAAACTGGCTTACTTTAAAAAATGGTCCCAATCGTGGGCACGGACTTCAGGATGGTATGGCGTAAGTTTCCCATCGGTTGGTTTTTACTCGATTATTCATCGAAAAACCAAACCGAATTCCCCTTTTAAAATTGTCGTGCGGGAAGGAGAAAACAGAATAGGAGCTCTTTCGGGGGGTAAAAAAAAAAAAAACAACGCACGATACAATAACGACGGCGAAATCGAAAGTAAGAATAAACTAATTGGAAATACACTTGGGAGAATTGCCGATTTTCGACCAGTAAGCAATGTTCCCAAGTGAAGATCAGTCTCAACGTGCCATTAATAAAGGCTGGAACACACGAAGCAGATCATTGCGAATCTCCTTCAAGAAGGTTTCCGAAAATTTCCCTACGCCATTTACTGTCTGCGAGTCCAGACAGTAGCGAGTTAACTCCCAAGAGTAAATTTAAATGTTAACCGTTAAAGTTGGGGCAACAATTCCAATTAGAAAGTTGTAAAGCGTCGTGAAATTAGTGGGACATGTGCATTTGTGACATTAAATAGCAATCCCAAATTTAGGCCTGACATTTTGGTATCATGCATGTATGTAACCGTGCATTTCACTAATGCTTTGCGGGAAAGTTTGCATGAGGAAATGCAGCGCGCTTTCCTGCCGTGCACCGGTGCAATACGTGATTGCTCACATGCTTGATACCAAAATGCCAACTGTACTGTAACTTTGTGATTGATAAGTAAATATCACCAACGCCCACATTACACCGATTTCATGACGCTCTCCAACTTTCCAAAGTACATTTTTATCCCCATAATTAACGGTTAATATTGTACAGTCATACAAACTGAGAACGTGATGTGCACTACATTAAGCTTTCTGGAAATGTTAGTCCCTGCTCAACAGTCCAGCAGATATTACCTATCTGTCGTCATATGGACGATATTCGAGAGAATCAGACATGCGTCTCACCCTGTATATAGGAATGATCATTGTAATAACTTTTTAACCAAATAAATCGGGTAATGATCATCCAAAACTACCCCAATTTTCTAGGGGTTCTCCAACCATTTTTTCATAAGTGAATTAATGAAGACGGTCTTTTGAGCAACTTTATGAATGACACGTTTGGACTGGTTTATATTAGGTTAGCTTTTAGCATTTTTCTGTCTGATCGTTTTAAAAGGCGGTAACAACGAGGCAATTTCTCTCCACATTTCTGGAAATAACGAGGCGTGTCCGAATAGTCATGTTCAATACTGTATATGGACAATACCACTATCTAATGCAGTATCTAGCATCGAAAAGAAATGAAAAAAATATCTATACATCGGAACATTTGGGGCGCACAATGAACGTAGATATCAGTCAGTGTGTTTGGTGGCGCCATTGCACTTTTTTGTCTATGGTTCCCAGACTGGATAACAGTTACGGCAATACAAAAAGAATAGAACGTATTCAAAAACACGTGCTCTCTAGCATTCAAATCGTGCATGGCTAGCATGGATACACTTGTGACCAATACTGATCTGTGTGCCACGCTTCATGTAAGCTCAGCCTGGCTCGGCTTAGCTTGCTTTGTGTGCGCCCTCATTTAAAAAGCATGCCGCATTTTTATCCCGCTTGGTAGCGCTATAGTGTACGCCGAGTGGTAAGCGCCTGCAATAAACATTCACTGTGTTCTTACCCATCCACAAGGAAGACTGATGCAAAACGGGCATGTTTGAGATTTTCTGTCTAAATCCCCCTTAGTCATCACAGTTCTTTCACAGGCATGACGCTTTCTTCGAAAAGATTTCCCAAACTAATTTTTCCACACTTGGCTCGATTGCAACCGTGTTTACAGATACAATTTGAAACAGTCATTTGTTTAATTCTTCCGAGTTTTTGTGTTTCCATGCATTGGTTCAAATTTTTTTACGTAATCGCTTAGAACTGATTTTCCGGACACGCCTAAAATCGCAATCGCGTCGTCTGTGACCGCCCCCAAACATTTCTACTTCCGAAATAGTTGCGAAGTTGGGATGCGAGGAAAACACTGACGGCCCTCTTTAATGGAGCGCCGGGAAAGGAAGTGAAAAAAAGGGAACTAAGAATTAAAGAAAAAAATGTAAAATAATTGCGTAAACGAGTAAAATGAACGAAATTCCCTAAAAATGAGGCTTACGACTCTAGAGCTATCAGGCTGTGGTGATGGGTTTGCAATGTACCTCTGGCTCTTCCCCGCCTGCTCGTCTCGTATTTGACGATGTCCACGACGTCGCTGACCGCGTCCGAGAAGCCGAAGTCGCGGCCACGGGGAGACGGAGAGCGGCGGATCGGAGTCGGCGATCGGCCGCGACTCCGAGGCGGCGTCGGCGACTGGTGGCCGCGCATTGGCGACGGAGACCGCGAACGACCGCGCCGCACCGAGTAATAGTGAGGGTGCAACGACTGCGAGAAACGACGCTGAGACAATTAGAAAACAAAAACAAAACATTAGTCTGGATCACACTGGCTTTCTGTATACCATTTCACTTAAAGACGTCAGCATAACGAAATTTGCCTCAAAATTAGAGTTACAGTTGTTTATCAGTTGCAAAAAAAAAAAAATTAAGGACAATTGTCCAATTAAAAAATGCAACTTTGATCGATGAAGATGTTCGAAGTGTTCCCAAACTGACCAATACTATGTTACGAATAGTTTGAAAAATTGATGTAGGAAAATTTTGATAATTTTGTAAAATCGACGTAGGAAAATGTTTAGTATTTCGTAACATTTAACAACCAATAATAACTTTGATATTTTGCAAGACTGAAAGAAAAAAAAGTTTGACAATTTTAAATATTTCGTAACGTAAAATGCTCCGTGATGTAAAATTTCACTTTACGATTACTTCGATCCAGGAATGAATGAAACGTATCCTAATCTATCGTGGTAATTTTTTATGAAAGAAATGTATTTCTTCTGAACGGGAAGAAACAAATTTGATACATTTTTCCTGCTTTTACTTTGCTTCTGTAAGGGTAAGAATACATTGAATGCTTAGCCGGGCCGAGCTTACAACAAGCGCTGATAGTACATACGGAAGTCTAGAGGGGCCTGCACGAAAGAAAAAAAAATCGCCATCTTGATGCATGGCTGCGTGACGTCAAACGCGTCATGACGCTTAGGGGCCACCCCTCTACACTTCCGTACTTATCAGCGCTTGTTGTAAGCTCTGCCCGGCTAAGCATTCAATGTATTCTTACCCATAGAAAGTTTTCCAACTGCTACAAACCAGAAATTTGCTGCACGCTCAACGGTATAGTTTAAGAAATGATATACATAAATGGACTGGGTTTGGTATTTTCACCCCTTAGACGTTAGTACAAAATATCCATTGTCTAAATAAATAATTAAGACTTAATAATAAAAGTTGCTTACATCGTCCCGTAAACTCAACTGACTTTCTTGAGAAGCTCTTCTCGATCCTAGCTGAACGTCTTGCAGTTCGATGCCCTAAACGGTAAACCAGAAACACAAATGTAAATCAATAATTCCATCTACGGGGAATCCACTGAGGCCATACAATAGAAGCATGCGTGAAGACACGTGCTAATTAATCAGTGTGCCAATTAATTACAAGTCAGCTACGGAATTTGACTATTGGTTATTACTGGAAGCCAAATCCAACGATTAACTATAAAGGCAACTAACTCTATACCGGTAATAACTGTTCTAGCCCAGTAATCTAGTCTTTGCTAAGGTTTTTACCTACATTTTTTTGAATGGTTAAATTGTTTTCAGTCTAATTTTTAAAAGCATAAATAAGGGCAGAATTCTTTGATTATTTCAAATATTATTTCCCGTAAGATTTAGCTTAGAATTATTAGGATCGATCAACAAGGGCAGTTTTAAATCTAATTCGTAAAATTGCAACTGCAGTCATGTCAATTCGCTGCAGTTTACTCCACCTCAACTATACTTTTACTACATTGAAAATGCATACTTCATTTTAAAGGCTTTTCTTAAGAATTTGAGAAGTTAGGTTTAAATTTAAAATGATTTAAAAAATCCTGATGCTTGAAAAAAAAAAAAATTCTGAAAATGGAAATACAAGGATTAAACTAAAACTAGTAAAGCGTACATACAGTATATAGATCGCATGGTTTTCCATGTCAGTAATACTACGTGTAACTAATTAAACGCATTCATCGACGGGCGGGGATACTTAACGTCACCTAAAGCGACTAAGGCCAATAAGTTACGTCGGTATACTCCCTATACACTAAATAACAAAGGTCAAACCTCCAAAGGCACTTCCAGGTCTTAAGTGCTATGAATTGTGTTTTTAGAAATATCACATGGCATTCTCGCATTTAAAAAGGTACGAATTTCAAAATTAATAAGTTAATTCCTTTCCAAAAATTGTACGATAAATAAATTCTCGTTCAGTCCGTTTGAGAAAATGCAATCCATGAGTGCCAATTCATCTTAGACAGAAATACATCCTGAAATTTATTTTGAAATGCATTTTTGGATATATTAACTTTAATGCATTCTGAAAATGTAAAATGTACTAAGGAAATTCAATTGGTAATTGAAATGATTTAATTTTCCAAAGTTAAAATGTAGTACGAAAGATGTTTGAAATAAATCCTAAAAACAAATTGACAAATTGAAAAAGTTCCATGTAACGTAAAATGCGTGTGGCATATATTTGTAACCGAGTTAGTTTCATGAAATTGCATTTAATTGTAGTTTACTGCAGTTTTGCTGTGACATACTTCATTCAAACTGCAACATACTTATTCAGGCCCAATTTTATTATAAAATTCCATGAATAGCACTTTTTAAGTTCTATGAAAGAACTTTGTTTTGGTGGTACGATGTGAGGTTTTTGCCTTTTGCTACAAGTTTGAAATATTTCAGAAAAATTTTTATTTAGAATGTATGAGGCTATATTTTAAGCAAATCATCGAATTAAACTGGTTTCCACGTTGAGAAGAGTTGTGGATTTGTAACCAAAGAATTTGTTTTCACAACGGCCTCTAGATAGCATATTGGCAGTTTCGGGCACCTGTGTGCTCGGTGCAGGGAGGACCACTACAACTATGGTACACTAGATTGTCACTGAATGAGTACCTAAAATCATTCGGGTTGATCCGGATTAACACCTATTGCTTCTCAAGCCAATGACAAAGCTATCTCGGAACCATCATGGCCGTCAACGTATGCTCTTGTATTGCAGAGTAATAAAATACTTGTTCGGATTTTAAGAAAAACTTTTCCATCTTTGGATGGTACCAACTTTTATTGATGATGATGCAGAAACCAGCAGAGATACAGCGGTGAATTTAATTACATTTTTTCCTATTTTTGTCTTTAGGGCAAAAAGCTTTCGAATTTTACGTATAATGTGATCTTTTAAATATCCTTCATTTACGAACTCAACGTTCGCGGAAATTGCGCAGATCTCCAAAAAATGCAAAGTTGGAAAGCTTTCCCATTTTCAAAAAACAAGACTTTCCTCCATCGTGCTATGGATGCCATGATAGTTCTGAATCGAGCAATGCTGTCAGACTGAGAAGCCCTATGAAAAACGATTTACGGTTGATGGCCGTATAGCGTGGATGATGGTAAAATACGGTACAGTGCACTATCGAAACTGTTGTGGACGAGACGGGGGTGGAGAAGGGTGAAAGGTGAAAGCCAAAAGATGCGAAACACAAGGATTAGTCCATGGCGCAACAAATGAATAATAACGATAATGGCAACGAAAGAAAAGGATGCGAGCCCATACCAATAATAATATACTACGTGCTGCGTGCGTTTCATACAGTTATTTCCTTGCGTTTCAACGGTGAACATAAGCGTTTAAAAGACATTTTAGTGCGAATCGATTAAGGGATCCTTAACGCCATACTGTCGTGTTAAAGTTTCGAAAGACACTCCTGTAAGTACCACGTGGAAGCAAAGCATTGCTATAATTTTTTAATTTGAGTAAATGACAATTTTATTTTATAAAATATACAAGTTTTCCAAAAAAATTTAAATTTTCTTATAAAAAACTAGATCATTTTTTTCCAGTAACTATATAATTTTTTCACAGAAAAAAAAAACGATTTATTTTTAAAAATTTCTCAGATAAATTTTTCAGAAGATGGTGTTTTTTTCTGAGATCAGCTTTTCCAAACCATTCATTTTCAAAAACAATTAAATGTATGCACTACATGTATATACAATTGCAACAGCCCACATCGAAAAGAACTGCCTCCGAAAATATGTACAGATTGCGACTAATTTTCACCGTAAAATGTATTTAAAAATAGTTTAGCGGTATTAAAATGCATTATCAAATGTAGTTTGCAAACCCGCATCCGGGGAACTTATTTTCCCTAAACTTCCGGGGAATCGGGGAAAAATACACACATATATTTTTCTCGTAACATTTTGGAAAGGTGGTCCTTTTTTCTATCCCATTTATCAAGGAGTTACCGTCGAAACCTGACCGATGCAGTAGAGGGGTTTGAAGATCACCTTAATCGCAAATTTTCGGTTAGATTCGGTTCGAACCAAGAGAACCGATCGAACCAAACGACCTTTTTCCAGTTCAGCGCCACCTAGCGGTTCGCGAGCCTTGTCTATAGTTGGCAGTTCGCGAACGACCATCTTGCGAGCGCCGCGCTGGACAGAGGTCAGTTGGGAGTGAGCATTTTTTAAGCAGACAATACGGTGACGTCATGCGTGTCCGTCCAACCTGCGCACTGCCATGTAATTCTGCGTCAGCAGCATCTCCCGAATCTCGTTGGCGGCGTCTACTACTTCCACGACGTAAGAAGCTAAAGCGCCGTTGCCAACTTTTGTCGGCGCCATTATGAGACTTGTCAATACTGAAAATTAAATTCAATGAAAAAAACGAAAGGCGAGGAAAAAACGAAACCAAGTTGTGCATGCCTTAGCAAATAAACACCAAATAATATACTCGGTTAATTATATTAGCGAACCTGAATGAATTCGTTTTACTCTTTTTTAAAAGTTTTAGTTAAATAAAGCGATTCGCGGCTTAAGAAAACAATGGGCGATGTTATTCGAGGGAAGAAATTTCGGGGAAAGTCAATCTGATTTTTGGTTCCTACAAAGGTTCTTGGATTTCTTCGTAACATTATAATTATCGGATGCAACAACCTATTTAATGGAACATGAATGTTAAGTCCCTCAAGTCGAATACTAAACGTACCATAAGTGAAGTTCCTTGTAGATTGATGCAACCCAGCATAAGGTTTTTATTATACTCTTATTGACATGCTTAAGCGACATGTATATTACAACGAGGCCT
Source organism: Ommatoiulus sabulosus (assembly GCA_034697705.1). Lineage (NCBI taxonomy): Eukaryota > Metazoa > Arthropoda > Diplopoda > Julida > Julidae > Ommatoiulus > Ommatoiulus sabulosus. Next base: position 14,272 of record JAQGAO010001358.1, read on the forward strand.
GATGAAAATCATTTGTCAATACTTAATTTCTTAAAAAAATCGAAAACTTGCAAATTTGAATTCGTAAAATAAATTACAGAAAAACTTTATGAAGAAATCCAGATCCTTTTTTTGAATTTTTTTGAATTTTCATTTTCTTTTTTTGAATTTTCATGATCAAACGTTTTAAAGATACAAATTTTTTAAAAATACAACCTTTTACGAAGTTAACACGAAATTAATTCAAGTGTCAAATAGGAAATACTTGTAGTATACATGTATACACCTATGTCCAAAAGCTAAGCATAATTTATAGATGTATACTTGTGAATATAATAATTATGCTTAGCTTTTGGATACGAGTGTATTTTGAGAAACATAGTGCGTTCATTAGATTAAATAGTATTTATTTTTAACAAAATATTTTAAAATATCGAAAAATAGTTCCAGTTTTATAAATGTAGAAATAATACGTTTTAAGGGACACTTTCAGAAATCAGAATTCGTTCCTAGAATAACATCATCCCACAAACATGTCAACATAGACCTCTATCTTCACATAAGTTTTGAAGATACTGATTGGATTAGGAAAGAAAATATTTTTAAAAATGTTTTCCAAATTGCAGTATACAGTATGTTATTAATATCAGTTGAAGTTAGAATACACATTTGAAATAAAATTTGATTTCAACATTGGAAATTCATATCGTCTTGATAAAATCCTAAATTTTAGAATCAGGGCTCAAAAACGTTATGCTGCCATGTTGAAAGCAAGTATATATGTGCCTCCCTACGGCTATGCATATTTAATATAACCAGGTTCCACTTTGTACCTGATTACAGCAGACAGCTGAAACTGGTCTGTGCAAAAATTAATGATTTTATATACCAAGGTTATATTTTCAAAGATATATTTCCAATAAATGTTAGGAGCCCGGCGTCTCATTCATTTTACATTTTCGACAAATTCAACGCACATGCATTTGGGGAAAAAAAAAGGAATTATAATTCGTGAAACATTACTTTTTTCGAAAAGTCGTACTTTTGCTGTGGCAATTTCTCGGGTTTTGAATATTACAACTAAACTAAGGTTGGAAGTTCGTTTTAAGCTTTCTTCAAATGCATGTCTGCTTTGAATAAGGCTAGTGATGATAGAGGTCTACGCGATGACATTTTCATATTTTTTTCCTTAATTTCAGTGTGTTGTACTTATGTCTAATGTGGTGTGACGTCACAATGAGGGTATATCATGACCTTACCTAAGGTTGGACTGATGTAATGATTCCCTACGCGAGTGAGTCGTGCTCTCGGCAGCCTCTCCATTGTTCTGTTCGTCTTCCCCTTTATGTTCCAAACTGCCCTTTGAACTGTTATTGTGAGCCAACTTCATCAAGCGCCGTAAAAACGAGGGGCGCTGTGACGTAGACCCACAAAAATAATAGCATAAATAGCAAGCGGAATTAGCGCGGCCCGGTTATACTGACGAAAAAATTTCTTCTCAGAAAAAGTTTTTTTTTTTTTTTTTTTTGCGAAAAAAAAAAAGGAAGAAAAACGAAAATGAAATGAAAATTTCAATATTCGGCACACGAGGAAAAACGTGAGCGTACACAGAGGAAGAAGAAAAAAAATGTGGTTTTCTTAAAAGTTTTCATGAAGAAAAAAAATGGACGAAAAGCGTGCATATACGATCGAAGAAGAAGAAAAAAAACAGAGTCCGTATTTGTGCTGATTTTCCAGTTGTGACGAAAAAACGAAGAGAAAAGTCATTTAAGTCGTAAAGTGAAAACTAGAGATCAGAGTGAGACAGTTATGAAAGAAGGAAATGACGTCAGTTTCTGTTTGTTCCCCTTCTCAACTAACGATCCGAAAACATTACGTTGGAATTTTTTAAAAATTAAGCAAAATACACGAGTAAAAATTTCGCCAATTTCTTAAAAAATAATGTTTGCAAAATTAAACCGCGGTGATCGAAATCTCATAACAGGAATAACCTAATTTAATTAGAAATAAATGACGGGAATTGTTAAAATGTTTTCTCAAAAATTCAGCAATTCTTTCTTATTTTCATTTAGTAAATAGAAGAAAAATTAAAAATGTCACTAAATTTGCGAATCAGTTCTTAGATGTTTTTCGTTCGTTAGGCCAGGATTACCATATCATCTTTTTAAACATTGAGGACATGAAGTTTTAGGGCAATTTTTACGGACTTGCTCGTTTTCGAATGAACATCGCGTTGGTTCCTAAAGACCACTTAACAACATTTTCAACCATGCAACGAAAAGCATTCCGGTATGTGATAGGAAAAACAACGATGTCATATCTAAGATACTTATTTTCAAGCTAACATTTAAATGTACACCATGTTCAAAATGGATGCTGCTAATCTCGCTAGAAAATGGATGACCCAGCTCCCAAATATTGGCAAAAAAATAACCACCTGGGCTGCGGGCATATTGAATTAGGTTGTGTGTAATATAACCACCAGAAGTGCCCAGAAATCTGTCGGAAATGTGCGAAGATAAACCCACATTCAAATTAAGTACATGCTAATGAATTGATGTACTTCTGTGAGGGGAAAATGCACGTTAAAGTACGTAAGGTATTTTTAAAAAACATTTTGGAACCAAAATTCCATATTCACACTGGTTTTAGATACATTCTGTAATTCAAATTACAGAATCACATTTGTGCATTCACGTTTTCGTGTATTGAGATGCTTTTCAAAAACTAGGTTTATAGTATAATTCGTCTTTGATTTTACATTTCCAAATACATCCCTTTTGATTCTAGGTGTTATTGATGATGATAACACATGTTAGAAATCGTTTTGATCATTAAAAACATTTCAGAAAGCTCCACCCAATGTCGATTATCCTCTAAATGTTCCATCAAAGTTCCAATGAGGCAGCTACTAACTCTAAAATCTATTTAAATCACAAAATGATTTAGGTTTTGAGTAAAATGCGAAGTGAAGTCAATGGTGATAGAGGTTAAAACTTCCGATTGGCTGGTTAGAAACAATAGTATATTAGTGCGCGAAAGTATTAGGCGTGTGCTTGTTAGCTCGAGTTTAGAAACAGTTTACGGTTAATGTGTTAGACGGAAGATCAGATTCATAAAAGATAAAAGGAAAGGGAAAAACAAAACTAAAATCAACAAATACGAGAGAAAAAACAAAAACGAAACAGATACGCAGATAAGCAGAAAATGCAGAAGCGTAAAAACAAAACATTGACCCGAGATAAGTTTGAAAAAAGATATTCTTAATTAGGAGGAAAGGTGGTGGGGTGCCATCTATGGCGACTCTGGACAACAAGCGCTATCTACGAGAAGCGCCACCTAGCTGCGGCGCAGCGTGGGGAAACTCGTCTCTTTGCGCATGCACGAATGACACCGTCATAGAAGCAAGATAACGGAAATGACGTAGATATTGACGTGAAGATGAAGAGATATAGTGTGTGAGAGAGAGATAAATACAGAAGGATAAAAAAGAATGAAAGTAAAAAGAGAAATTGAGTACTAAGATACTACCGCGGAATCTGTCGAAGAAGCAGGAGGATTCTGTTCCTGGAATTAAGACAACAACAACGCCATCTATGAACTGTGTTTTACGAGCATGCAGCACGTATACAATCCACGTGTTAATCGGGCAGCTACGCCTGGCGCCACCTGGCGACAATTACGAGGGTAAAACGAGAAAACGACACAGAAACGCCCTTGTTTTGTGTACGCGCTGAAATGGAGGTACTTAGGACAAATCACCAAAATTCCGTGACCCTGTCCGGTCGTCGTCGTGTCCAGAAAATGACAAAATGAAATGAAAGAAATCGATGGAAAACTCGCTCCATCACCTCTTTGTTTGTTGCTTTTTGCTGATAGTTTATAAACAAAACAGCGTCAACAAGATGCTCAAAAAACATTACAACGTCGGAGACCTTATTCCCATTTCATTCATTGGAAAATCCCCAAACTTGATAACAATTAAGAAAAACTGTCAAAGCAAAATAATAATTTAGATAAAGAATAAAATGAACGCATAACTATAGTACAAAACTATGAAGCGTGGAATTTTCTGAGTCATTTATACAAGTATAATAAGTATTAGTAACCATAAATGCAGCCCGAAAACCCTCCCAAAAAAACAAGGAAACATTAACAGGGTAAATGTTTTCCACAAAGATATTTCAAACGCTCAGTAGTTTCTGGTTTCCATTTAACGTTGTAAACATCGAAAACTTTTAAATTGGAAACGATAAACAAGTAACATTTTTGCGCAATTAATTATATGCAAGTTCACCTTGGACCATGCACATCTAAAAGGTATTATTACGTATTATGTTTGACAAAACTTCAACCGAGGCTTTATACAGTTGCGAAAAATGACGTCATTTTCCAACGGTTTCTGGACTATTGACGACCAGCAGGCTGCGGGAACGAAAATGTAGGGAGTTTCGCGCATTATCCATTCGGCCGAAACAAGAACAACATCATCCACACACAAATGCACGGATATGACTCTCGCATCCATATTTCACATCCATACGTTCGTTTCCTCATTTACCGACCAGACAAAAAATTCGTCACAACGACTCTCGATCAATTTTTTTCAAAAATATTTGTCGCACATAAATTCGATATAGAAAAAAAAAGTGTCGCTCGTTAGTTTTCGCAAATCTAGAAATTGGAATCGGTAGCCTACCTGAAGCGTCGAAGTTGTTTGAATCTGTCCGAATCTGGTCGCTCTCCAGTTTTCCAATATGAGCAATCCTGCATAGATTTTACCAACAGTCACTCGTCCCAACCTCAACTCTGTAAAACAAACAATAAAAAGTCGTTAATGAGCACTCAAATAATTGTCGAGGCGATGATGAATCTGGACACGACGACGTTCACAAACAGATCTCATTCCAAGATTCCAAGATCTCATTCCAATGTGCTTGGGGTTTCGAAAAAAAACAACCACCAGACTGTAAATGTATACACAGGTATACAGCAGCCCACACTCAAAAAGTAATGCAATTTATAATACGTTTTCAAGTGTATTAATTTAGTACAAATTTAAATTTAATTAGCTATAGGTCTCCCATTCCACGGCATAAGCAATTCGTGCTTGATTTCGTTACCATTTAAATCGATTTTTTAAAATGGATTCATGTCAGTAAAATTATGTCGCTGAATGTACATGATTTCAAAACATTCACGAAAATAACATTTTACAAGGACCTACCGAAAATAGCCGGAATTTAAATAAAAAATACGACCTGCGAAACATTGTTCAAAATGGCGACCAGTTGCGCACGCGTGTCTCAAATGTGGCAATGATTTTGTAGCAAGAAATTTTCATCAAACAGGTTAAATCGGCCCTACTTTCCCTCATCATTATTGTAAAATTTGCAAAATATATCTTTCGAGATTCCAAAATCTATAGAAAATATTCTAAACTCCATTATTTTACAAACAAACAAAAATATTTTTCATTTTTCCCATGCGCACTTCTTTCTTTGTCCATCCCGCTAAATGAACTTTTTTTTTTGAAGATTCACTCTCCACGGAAGTGGGGAGTGCGCCGCTAACCGCTAAATGTACTAGCTACATGTATTTTATATACACTTTTGGTATTGTACATCCAAAATCATTACATGCGGGAAAGTGGTTGCTGAACTGACTGAATATATAGGACGGAAATTCTCAAGAAACACGAGTACGCATTTTGATTTGAACAGTTTGTTGCGAAGAAGAGCTCAGGAAAAATTGTGTATAGGTCAGTGGGTCCAATAGTTACCATCGTCAGGAGGCAAGAGCAAAGCTAACACTTTTTTAGCTTGCAACGGCCACAGTTTCTTGATCGTTTCTCGCAATTCTTGGTCTGCCTGATCCAATTCTTCAACTGAAACGATGCGTAACACACGTTATAACAATTTCATGAACACATCAGAATCAAGGGCGCCACATTAGCGGTACACGACCTGCTCGCATCTTTATATTAAGATTCTCTCGTATAAGGGCAAATAAGGTGGTAGTGAAGTGCACTTGGCCCTCATCCGTCACAGGCATATTCATGCGAATCAATTTCTGCAAGTGGGTAAAGGGAAACATTTTTATCTCGAAAGCAACATCAAGGTCGTCGATCCGTTTCAACCCCCGGGCCTACCTTGTAGGCTAGCCTATAGGGACACTTGTTTCCAAATCCTAATGGCGGATCCATGTTCCGCAACATATCGTACATTTCCGTGTAATGTATCAGTCCTCTTCAATTATGAAAATGCCAAAAATAAGAGGGTTTCGGTACGAAGTAAGAAAACCTTTTAGCATCTTATCATCATCGCAGCGTGTTGCCACAAATCTAGCCACGCTTTTGTATTTATTTTAAAATGCTTTCAAGAAAAAGAACTTTTAGCAAGCAAAAACTTAGAAAAAGAACTCTGCTGTTCTTTAAAACTATTTTCACGATCAATACTGCAATTTTTAAGAATACTTTAGCACAATTTTATGCTCCACGTATTTTTTGCAAAATATTTAAAGCACAATAATTGAACAGCAACAATTTCAATTTTGATTCCACTTTGCCGTTTTTACGACAACTACAGTATGTTCTTAAATCAGAAATATTATTAACCAAAACAGAATTTTTGGAAGAAATTTCTTGTGCAACGCCCGGAAAGCCTTGGATGGCCTTACATAGAAGTGGCAATATTCTAAGCACGATGCTTTTGTTATATTTACGTGGCGCTGGGATCGTATTCTGCCCAAACCCGCACAAATTCGTCCAAATGATGCGCCCCGAGGATTGACGAATCCCTCGTCAGATAATCAAAGTTGTCCATGATAACAGCGACGAACAGATTTAACATCTGCATCAGAAAAGAAAGTATAAAATGAATATCGACGACGATTTGCTGTCAAAAAAGAGATCGTGATGGAAGGCAGTTCTTACCAAAAATGAGCAAAAAAATATGAAAGACACAAAGTAAAAATACGCCAAGTTGCTACCGCAATCGAGCGCTAATATATCCTTTTCGGCACAAGCCTGAGGCTTGGTGCAAGACAGCATGATTGCCTGCCATGCCTCACCGGTAGCGCACCTAGAAAATACACAAGATCGTAAATTCCACGAGATGGTAAAGCAAACTAAATAGCAATTCATCGAAACTCTGTACGCTCCGTGCGGATGTCACGCGGGGCCATCTTTGAGTTGTCCGATGCCTGATGCAATAAACATGCTTGTGGAAACAGGAACTTGTCACATTCAAAACTCACGTGTTTTGATAAAACGCATTACGAAATGCCGGCCATATAAAGCTAGCAACTTGACCTTAATTTCAATAAAAAATAACTACTGACAAAATAAGAAATTTACTAATATATCAACATTTCAAAATGCATTTCTCTAAAAACTTGTATGCAGTAGACTCTTGATTATTCGGGGAGATTGAGAAGTTAATTTTAAAAAACTAAGGGGCATCTTGAATTATAAACATAGTTATTGTGGTTAAGTTATTTATTTTTTTTTTAAAAAAAAGGTTGTTAGAAAATCGAAAATATTTGTTAAAATTGTATAGATTTTGGAAAAACCATCACTTTTTTTGGTTTAAATTGAATAATTCGTCGTATTTTTTTGAAATTTTTTGAACTTTAAATGTATATTTTATGTCGTTTGATTTTCCGAAAAATCGATATCTTTATAACAATTTTATTACTAAGAAAATTGTATTATTTTTTAAAAATATGAAGTATTTCTCTCTTTGCTGGCTTGTTTCCCCAATGACTGAGGTAAAAAATGATCCCGGATAATCCGACCCCGAACAATCGAGAGCGCTGCACAACGTGCATTTTTCCGGAAATGCACTGTCTTTGGAATGTGGACCAGAACCAGTCATAGATTTCAAGATAGTCAAGATTCAGTTCCGGCAAAGACACACACGACGTAAGACGACGCCGCGTTGACATCAGCACGGATGCCAAAGCGCGAATGAGCACTTGCCTGAAAAGTAGCATAAGCCCTTGAAAAAAGGTTTGGAAGTTATTATGGCGGGTAATACCGAGAGTAGTCTGCAGGTGGATATTACCAAACACCTAGATGAGGTTGGAGGGGTAACGGAACAGACAGAATACAACGCTTACTACTACTGGAACTATACTGCCGCAGTCACAAAATCAAAAAAACAGAAACATATCGGCCTATTGCACGCCAGCCTAAAATCTAAAGAGGAACCGAGCCGCACATACACAGACCAGTGCCTAGATTAATATCGAGGGGCCACATTCTCCAGCAGGCCAAAAGTTGGGATTGCTTTCTGTCTAAGGAACAAGGGCTACCCACTATACGCTCTCGTCTCAGCTCACACGCATGAGCACCTAAGCAAGGGCACGTGACCGACGGAGCGAACACCTCGTGAACTCACCGAAAGAGCAGCATCAGAGACTGAAAGAACGATTGGAAGTTGCTATGCCGATTGATTTCGGAAGTGAGTGCAATGTTTCCGAACACCTACAAAAAGAGCATGTAGTGTGGTGCGAGGGGCCGCGAGTCGATAGATCTGGCTAACGGGACACCCACCACCCCCAACTCTGACTGCCAGCGACTCTGGATCTGCGAGGGATCCGAACGGATATGGAATTCGGCTTACCTGCATTCCGATAATGGCATAGATGAAGAACAACATGGCGATGAGCAAACAGACATAGGGCAGAGCCTGCAAAGGAAAAGCGGAAATTGAAAACTCAATAAGAGGAATCCCCATCCAGAGAATCCTGAAGCTCCTGAAAGCTCCTGAAGATGTTAGAGAGTTCTAACAGCAGTCTGAATCTTAAAAGTGGAAATATGAAAAAATGTTTCATTTTGATTTAGTTTGATGGTTTTCCATTGGAAAATGGCATTATCAATGTGACTAAAGACAAGTAGGTTAAATTTTCAATTAATCGCGACTTTTAAGGTTCTCACATTTCTTGAAGCAAGTAAGCCTGGGGGCAAATGTCTCCAAAAACTGTGCAAACAATATATCGTATATTTTATGAAATAAATGTTTGAAACTTTTTGAAAAGGTAAAATTTAACATACAGGTACGTGTTAATACAGGTTTTTGAAAAATGAAATATTTTTCAATAAATAATACAATATCAGAGAATTTTCATTCAGAGGTAATTTTTTTTTCAAAAAGAATTGCAATTTATTCGAATATGGTAGGAATATGGTATCTGACATAATATGAAATTTCCCCAAAATGTTAAATAAAATAAAGCTGGTGGTACCAGTTTTCCATATAATATTTCCACTAATGTCACACTTTTCGTGAATTATTTGTGGAATGCCATTTCCCAAACTCTCGCATCAAAAAGAAAGCAAAGGATACCTAACTAACTTACTGAAAATTTCTAGAATTTTATTTATCAAAAAGTACCTTGAAAGACTGCACGAATGTCCAAAGTAGAATGCGAATGGTGTAGCCCTGGCGAAGAAGTTTAATAAGACGAGCAGCACGAAACAAACGAAGAAATCTTAAGTTTAAATTTCCAAATTTCAGCTGAAAATAGTCGAAATGATGGTCGATTAAACGAGGGAGCGTCAACGTGCAACGGCTGAAGGACAAAAACGTGTCGACTTACCCCAAATTCGACCACGAGAGCATCAATGATACTTCCGATCACCGTGATAAAATCAAAAGTGTTCCAAGGATCTTTGAAGAAGTTCTTCAAAAAAATCACGAAAACGTGTTTAATGTTGAAAAATTTAGCCAATTAAACCAAAAGTGCAAGGTGTACAGGGTGGCCACAAAATAACTACACAACCAGCGTTCTTTTTTTGGGGGAAAAAACTTGAATTTTGGGAAAAGGACCTCCGGGGTTCAGAAATAATTTAAATATTGTTTGGGGGTATTCGGATTTACAAAGGTTTGGATTATCTGAATCTTACACAATTGTCAATATTAATTACAAATTAGACATTTTTTTCAATAAAATAAAATTTACTAATAATCAACTATAATAATAAACACGTAAGTGTATACGAAAAATAAAATTAAACAGAAGTTCGGAATCGGATTAACGTCGGTTTGGATTAGCCAGATTCCACGCTTCATCGTCCATATCCTTGGACGGGGACTAGAAAGAAGTTCGTACTAAAGTATTAGAAATTCGCATAAAGCGAGTTCTTCTTAATAAAGTCCCACTGTATGTACTAGAATAATTAGACAATTTAAACGAGACCATTTTATTGGACATGTAAAGTTCATGGCATTTCACATAGTAAGGCTACATCAGGTGCTATCACCAGGAAAATCTAAAAAAAAATTATACGGGTGGTACATTTATCATGATTTGTCCAAAAATCTTTTAAAATAAATAGTAAATCGTAAAAGTTATCAGAATACAAGATTAATAATAACAACTTGCGCTTTAAATTATGCAAGAATGAAGGGTCCCTGGCCCCCCTATGGGAGATTTGGGGTCCTTTGTGATTTTAAATGGGGCCCTCCATTTATTTTTCCAGATTATGAATCTGCACTTAAAACACAATAAGTTTTGTCTATAAGATTTTTTTGGCATCATCTTAGATGTTGCTTTAATCGATGTCCGAAATCGTGTAATACGCCGTTCACTTTTTTCAACAGGTAGCAGTGCAATGCCTGTTGAAAAAAGTGAATGGCGTATTA
>JAQGAO010001359.1:0-24896 GCA_034697705.1 Ommatoiulus sabulosus
TAAATGACACGTGATCCATTTGCACCCGCACCTGAAGTGGACAACACGGGTGTGCCCAGCCGAATCCGCTATTAGGACGTTTTAGTAGCTTATCGTTCCTTTAATCTATGGATTTCTGAAGAACAAACCATTCTATAGAATACATATTTATGCAACTTTACGTCTGTTTAATGAATAAGTTGATAAAAATGTACATTGTTTAGTAGAAAATGGACCATTATAAACAGTAATTGAAATACACCTTAATTTTATCATGTTGCTGACTGATTAAATACATTATTTTATTTGTATATGTATTTTAATTTGTTATGTATTAACTGTGCTTATTTTTAAAACAAAAAAAATTCAACATTCGAATATGCCGAGCAATTCTCGACATGTTAGTGAAAAGGAATTCTTCTCACATAAACATTATCTTAAACATGAATCCCTTTCGAAATCTACTATTGCAAATATAGGAGTTTTGACCCCCTTTAATTCATTAAAAAGTGTGATAATTAAATTTTTTTTATACAGAATATAAGAAAGGTGCTCGGCAGCCACTGTGTCGCCACCTGGTGCCAAGCAACCCAATTATAAAAGGTAATTCCCTTTTTTGCCGAAATAGGGATTCGGCGCTGCTTCCCCCTAGGGAAATTACACCAAATTACCCCTCAGTAAAAAAGATTAATTTCCCCTCATTAGGGTTACGTTTGGGGAGGGAATGGCCGTGCTTGCACCTATTGAATAAGGCATGAACCATACGGTGCTCTCCAATATGTCTAATGGGAACGCCCCCTTATTACGCATTAAGGGTGACCGCCCTAAGGTGTCTCAACATGGCCGCCAACAATGGACCCAAACACTCCAAACACGGTTTTTACACTCGATGAAAAATCACGTGACTGGTTTTAGGACTCATAGATGTTCAAATTGTCAATTTTCAAACTCGGAATCTATACAATGTTTATTTTCGAACTATAGATTCAATAAAGTGCTAATTCTCGAACTCGGGTTCCAATTTTTGCATGTACATGTAAGGTATACCATTTCATATTCCATTTTAAAACCCCGTACGAACTACGGCAAACAAAAAACCACAAACGGCAAACGATTGGTTTGTCAATTGGTTTGTGAAAAAAAAAAAAAAAAAAAAAAAAAAAAGGACAAACAAACAAACCAAAATATGATCTGGAACAAACCGTTTGCATAGTATGCCGTTTGTCCGTCCGGACAAAAAGGGAAAAAACTGGCTTGTTTCACGTTAGAACCAATTCACGTGGCTTACTGCTCGTGGAGATATCAGCATGACATTTTCCACAACAGAAAAAGTCCACGAGTATATGATTAAGCAGACGATTGCCTGAAAATCGTCTGCTTAGCAGCAGCGTTTGTTAAAAATGGTTTGCCATAGTGTGTACACTCCGTTTGTTGAAACTAATCTGGACAAACGATTTTGGGCAAGTCGTTTGTCGTATACAGGAAACAGTATATATAGTCTGTCACGGGGCTTTAATATGCATATTTTCGTGCTGAAATTCTGGAATAGTAAATTCCGAATTTCAAATCGAATTCTATATTGTATATATGCAAACTATAAATACCTATTTTCGATCACAACTTTTATCGAATGTAATAATTTCCAGTTCAAATTTTAGAAAGTGCCATCCGGAACGTTTCTTTTGGATTTCTATTCTTTTAGATTTCGAAATTTTCAGTGGTTTTTGTCGAATTCGATTTCTGAAATGTTCCTTTTTGAATTCGTCCTTCTGGAATGTTTATTTTGAATTCGTATTTCCATATACTAGTTTATTTTCAAATTCCAGCCAGTTTTTTTCCAAATTCTATTGGAAAAAACTTGATTATTCTCCGAGCATTGACTTTGAAATTAATACTCATAACGATTACTTTGGAATTCCATTTTTTAAATTTGAATTTTAGGATGTTTACATTCCAGTTCAAAATTTTGAATTCCATATGTTAAAAAAGATTGCTATATCGAAAGATTGGCTAAATTACCGATTATCGAATCGACAGCTTGACCAGCGTCCAGTCTTGCTGGAAAAAACATTTTTCCCGAATAACAAATGTTAACATGTTAATTACGAAAACATGCTTGGCACGCATCAATCTCAAACGAGTATCATTTTTTTTTTTTTTTTTTTATTTCTAATTTTTTTTAGGAACTCAAGATGCGCAAACTTGACCAGTGTCCGAAGGCATTCTACAGTAGTTGATAAACACCCTCCCGTAGTGTCCAAGTTAAAAACCTGGGAAATTCCCTGCAGACTAATTTTGATTTGACCCATCCCATGCATGCGATGCCCCCTGGTATTTGATGTCGTAATTAAGAAACGTAGTTTTTAAAACGTCAAACTTTGGCGTTTAAAATTAGCAGAAAATACGTAATTGGGATATCAAGGAATAAACAAAAAATGACAGCATCAAATTTGCGATTTTTTTTAATAAAAAATAAAACATTGAGTTGACTCAAAAGACCTAAATGCTGATGATTACCGGAAATCCCTTTTTAATTTTCAATATTTGCAAAAGGCAATGCACTCAAACAGGGATGTTAATCACTCACTGCTAACAGAGGGCACTCAAAGAGCCGCTGCCCTACTGCTGGAATATTTTTTTGGGGAATTTTTTTTTGTAAATTACTGAAATTATTCTAGGTATAATGTCATATAACGTCGAATGTAAAAGTAAATGGAACAAATCTTAAATATGTTTTGTATGAACCTTGCTCATAAAGATGAAAAACATGTTTATATAACATACCATAACGCGTTAATAAATTTAATATATTACCAATATATCTGATTAACTCCTTCAGCATATACATCGTTTTAACTATATGATCTTACGTGATCGTAATAGTTCAGAACGTTGTTTTAACATTCGTTTATTATTACATGTTCAAAACTCTGCTTTTAGCAGCATGCCATTCATATGAAGCATATACTCAAAGAAAACATGTTTAGAACATTACATTTTTTCATTAATAATATGATATACTTATAAATTTGAAAATTGTTAAACATTATTTTAATACGTTATAGTATTATAATAATATGACCTTTAGTAAATACAAATTTGAAAATAAAACATTTCACATACATTAAAACATTAATAAAACATCGAGTTTATAAAATCCGAAAATCTTTTCAAGGCATTAAGCATTACTTGTATACTGTAGGCTATATGGTTTTAATGTATAACTTTTGTAAATTTAAAAAAAAATTGTTTTAACATTTTGATAACATGGTACCTGAAATTTAAGAATAGAGCTTGTTCACAACATTGCTATGTTTACTTTATTATTTTAATGTTTATTAACATGGTATCCTTACTATACATGTTCCTTACTACACATGCAGGGTTTTACACGTAAATAAAAAAACACGTCCAAGATAGTGCTCGTACTGTATAACAGGTTTTTGAAATCTACCCAAATGCGAATTGGAAATTTAAGTCAAAATTAAGAGGATGAAAGCCACGAGGGGTTTATAGGTCTTAATTGAGGGATTAATCCGGATTAAATTACAGACTGGCGTTTTAATAGAAACCTTTTTACACATAAAAAAAATGAAAAATAGACCGAATTTTATGTAAATTTTCATTTTTCATTTCAAAACCAAAACTTAATACGCGATAAAATTATTTCTTCTCCAAAAACGGATTTTTCTAGCCCAAAGGAAATAATTTCGCGAAGTTTTTTTATTCCGAAAAAGACGCATCAAACGCCTTATCGTTATTATTATTTTCGAAAAGAAATGCATGCAGACAGAATTTAATATCGCGTTATGCATATATAATCTGGTTTAATAAATTTAAAACTTTTGCCCTAAAGACTCTTCGTTTAACATCTGTTCGAAACAGTTTGTATTTTTTTTTGTCGAAAAAAAAGTAAAAAATCTCTAAATCGTCGCTCAAATTATGTCTCATAAATATTAATAAATTGCCAGGTTTTTTTTCGCAAAAAAGGTGGATCATAATAATTATCACTTTTATATTTAGGGGAAGCGACCGCGTTTCCCCTTCTGGACCCCTGAAACCATAAATTCCCCAATTGTTAATAATATATTCCAGAAAATTCAAGGCCAACAGGATTGGGTAAAAACGCCTTTTTATAGTCGTATTTTGGTAAAAATTGGCGAAAAAGTGAAATAAGGACGAAATTAATATTCTGAAGAAAGCGTTCGGATTAATTAAGATTTTTAACGACCCGAAAAAACTATTAAAAACCGCGATAAAAGTTGATTAAAGTTTGGTTAAAAACCCAAGCTTTAACAGCGTCTTCTATAGCGAGTAAATGCCGAAAACTATAACCACGGCGCAGCCCTTTAACAAGGCTACAAGTAATCCAATCCAATCCAATCCTTTAAAAAGGAAGTGTGGAAATGTTGTGGTATACCACAAAATCTGTTGAAAATTGACATGAGAGTACATGCATTTTAGCAGTACCATTTTCTGACAAAGTTCGGGTTTTGGCATTTACCGGTACATGCTGATAACATGAATTATTAGCATGTATTGTTATTTTTTGTCTGTGTTGAATGTAAACGGATCGAGTGCAGCAAGAGACGTGTTAAAACACATGCCGTCATCGTGTGCACGTGATTTAGGAAAACATACAGTATAATCACTTGTTGCTAATGCTCTGAACAGGTGTAATTTAACAGTTATAACATGTTTAAAAATTGATAGATGAAAATGATACAGCATTTTCTAAAAGCCTTTGTATACGCAATACATGTATTGCATTTCAGTATGTTATGCATGAGGAGTGAGGACCTCTTTTGAAAAGCGATGAACGAAAATTGTTCAAAACACGATTTTACTAAAATGTTCATCTATACTTGTTCTTTTATACAAGTATAGGGATACCGCTCATTGCACGTGTTGAACAGCAATTTCACGACATGTAAAAACATGTCTTCAACCTCTACCGAACATGTTCTTAGAAGGAAAGGAAAAAGTTTCCATTAAACATCATATACAGTACACTGTAACGTATTTTAAAAACATCCCAAGTATTGTATACATGTCTTCGAAACGTCATAAATCAAATGTTTATTTGCATGCTTTAGTAAAAACATTTGTGTTTATGCTTATACGATTATATAACATGTTTTCTCAATTCGAAAAAAAAATTATCAAGAAAACATGTTACAACACGATTTTCAAGAAGTCGTGTGGATTCGAATGTGTACACATACTGTACGTGATATAAAAGAAACGTGTCGCTGACGCTACTGGTCAAACATAAGCAGTTTTGGAAGATTTTCGATTAAAATTTCCCCCCAAGTTCATTTGCTGCTTCAACTCCTAAGGCATAACTATATAAGGCACCCTTGAAATTTTTCATTCGACTTTTCACGCTGCATGCTCCCGTATTTCATTACCACGCAAATTTGCTAAGTTTGCTACCCCTTTTTCAGAGATCTTCCTCTACCAGAGTGGCCAAAGGGGGTCCCCCTTGACCCTTTCTGTGTGGTCACTCGAAGAGGTCGCTTTTAATTCAAAATCTGTCACCTATTAAATTTATAGGCTATAATCTGGATGCGAATTAACGCTTCGAAAACACAATAAGAGAGTGAAAAACCTTCAACCCCACGCGTGGTCAGCATGCGATGACCCCGAATGACCCTTGTCCGAACCATTTTTTGTATAGGTACAAAGAATATCGACCAATGAGGAGACAGCAAGAGACTTACAGTATAATCCTCTGCCACTGTTTGCTGGACCATAGGGTTCTCATAATAACGGTTGGAAACATAGGAAAACCATGCATGCACTTGTTTCATCGGTGACGTTCCTTAATTGTCGCAGCACGTTCTGAATTTTACGATGGATTTGTGACTATAAGTTAGGAATTCTGCCAGGAAGAAAAATGAACTTTAATCAAACGAGAAAACGTCGAACGACGTGTGAAGGTGACCATCTTGTTCTAGAAAATTGAACGCGCCGAACGTCACGTGGTTAGGTGAACCACGTCACGTGACCATATCATTTTTTTTCAAACGTGCGCAATTTTTGATATAAACGACTCTGGCACGTCACGTGACCATATTTTCAAAACAAACGACTCACTTGCTCAAATGACAATAATTTGATCGAAAGCTTGAATTAATTTCACAAATCGGATGAAGAAAACGCAGGGAATCTTGTGAATTATTGGCCAATCGCAATCACGTGAGTATAACCGCATTTATTTAAGCCACGCCCCTTTCCCCCAAAATGCATCACATGACAGTAACATGTAAGTTCGGGATATAGTTTGAAGTACATGAATCCGTCTCGTATAGCGCGTGGAAACTTAAACATACACTGTACATGTATACAATTAACATGTATAATCAATATATAAAACGTCATAACATGCATGTAGGCTATTTTTTTTTTCAAAATCGTGCTTTCCAAATATTTATAAAGCACATGCATTTCGCGACATGTCGAAAACATGAAAGCTATAGGCTATCTTTCTACATGGAACCAAAACCTACTAATATCGTGTTGAAAACGTGTACCTATACATACAATAATACACGTAACACGTTCGAGACAATTCATGTAGAAAAATATATTTATTACACCCACGTTTCAGAAGATATGTTTCTCGCAATAAATGCTCTACTGAACTTCTTACGCAATGAAATATACCGTCCAAGCACGGCACGTTTAGAGTAATTTTGACGGTTCGCTTTATTGTTTTCACACGTTTTTCACACGTCACGTAACGAACGATGCAATATTAAAGGTGGATGTGTACTTAACGCATACGCAGAAAAACATAAAACGATACATTCAATCTATATTTAATTGAATTATTGATATAAAACGAAATTAATATTCGTCGAATTCCACGCGTGGCGTGCTGCGCATGCACGCGATGCCCTTAAGCCTATATTTGTATAAAAGCTGGGCTTAATTACACGTGGGAACATCCCCTCTATAAGCCTATATCGATGCTATGGGCCTTGGTCGATAAAAACATTTGCAGAAAATAGGCCTTATTGTGAAAATAATGACGGGATATAATATACTCACAGGTGTTTGGTTCGCATGCACGCAGAAGCAAATTTGCGAAATACGAACACTGCATGCTGCAATTGGCAAAATTTCGAAAATTAATCTTGGAATAAATAACGCGAATATATATACCTTTATTTTATTCGAAGCGGTGCATTTCTGATATTGCTGCATGCAGGCGTAAAAAAAACTTCCATTCTTGCAAAAAATGTCACTATAATTATGTGAGAAATACGAAAAATATACGCTTGAATCAGCGCGTTCTAAGTTGAAAAATTGGCTGTTGCAAAGCAATTAAGTTGTATACAATTGTATATTTTGAAACAAAAATGAGAAATTTGAAAATAAAACTAAATATGCTTTTTCATAGAGATTAGGGTATACATGTCGTTTTTTTAAAAAATTGTCTGCAAGAAATTGAAAGAAAATGTTTTTGAAAAAAAAAAAAAAAAAAAAAAAAGATTGTATTTATTATTCCAGTTCACGCATGTATATTTTGAAATATACATTAAATGAAAAATATAAAATTAAATTTCAAATTCATGATAATTTTTCTCACGAAAATCACCGCAAATTTAAATTATTTTTCCATGAAGTATATAGAAAACTCTTGAAATATAAGGAATTATTAAAATGAATACATTCTTTCCCCCACCAATACACATTTGTGTCCATGGCATGTAATCAATAACTCGTTGTATTGAAGTCGTTGTTCGTTGCCAGACACAAATGTCAACAATTAACAACAAGAAGTTTTTCTATGTTTCCTCCAGTGTAGATGCAACTTAAAACTGACTCGGCAACAATTACTTGACTATGTAAACATTAATTCACACATTGTCCTGAAGAATTCGCATTTCAACAATTGAAAAGTGCATGAGTTCTGTTAACTTTTGCCACGTGGGGTGCTACGAACACACATCACACAAATTAGGTCACCAGGTGCCAAAGGTTAAGAAGTTAACACAAACAAAAAAAAAGCAACAAAAATGTTTATATGACTTAATATACACGCCTAATTTAGTCGTAAAATTTCACATAAAAGTGAAAAGGCTTTTTAGAGCAGCAATTTGCATCAGAAATCATTCGTTTTATACGAAAAAATAACACCTGCGAGAATTCGGCGTATTTGAAAAAAAAGTCTTGAGTGTATGCTCGAAAAAGTATGAAACATATGGACACGAAATTTCAGTGCCATATATAAATATCGTGCAAAAATTAATGGATATGCCATAATTAAAAAGTAAACAAAGAGCCATAAAACCGAGCATAAGCTTCAAATTATGCATGTTACCAAAGGAAAAATCGTGCAAAACCAACGAACCCAGCATCTGCTCCAGATATAAAGCAGTTTACACTAAGTTTACACTAAAAAAAAGTGTATATATTATTAGCAAACAGTAGTCTAATACATGTATACGACAAAGATGCATGCGTTTGTAATGAGAATATAATTAGGTGGAACGATGATGCTTTAAATTCGAGGATATGCTATACGACCTATATAGTATATGCAACAGAGACAGAGTTTATGCTCCAATTCGCTTTCAATGCCAATGCGAATAAAATAAGAACTATATAATAGAGTGGCGCATGCGTACTTTTAGTGCTCTGTATACAAATAAGTGCGAGTAAGAATACATGCACGTAAATGTGCAAATGCATGCTTGAACCTCCATTTATAGCTCACTGTTTTTGCCTTTTCTCATAATAATTACCAACTACATGAATATTGAGGTGAATTGAGTATTTTTTACGAAAGCATTTGTATTTATGCTTAGATGCAAATTTTACTGACGATCAGCAATTAGTAATTATTCCTAATTAGTAAACAGGATATAGTGCTAATTGTCTTAGACTGTTTAAATTTGTAAGAATATATTTCGTAATTTCAGTTAAAAGAAACATTAATATAATTTAAAATACAATTATAAAGAAATGTTAAAAGTAATTACCTGAGGAAGCCGAATTAATTAAAACAAAGGTAATTAATAATTTATAAATAGGCTTTGTATTCAAAATAAAATTTTAAAAATAAACTCAAATTATACATTCCGTACGTACTTAAGTGTAATTACTTTTAATGTAAGTCATTAAAATGATTACCAATAAGACTGACGTTAATAAATTTCCATTTTTTTAAATAAATTAATAATATATTACCTAATTGCATTATTTATTAATGTATTCTTCATCTCCTCTGAATAGCAGAAAGTTAACGACATGTAAAACGCGTTTTAGGGCCGGTTGCACCAACAGTGGTTAAGAATAACCTAGGGTTAACCTACTGTGTATCTCTAGGTTAACCCACCGTTGCATTGCACAAGCACGGGTTAGTGGAAAAATGAAGAGAAAGGTTAACCCAGCCAGTAGACAGGTTAATATTGGGTTTTTAGGAAAAACAACATCCATGGCGGACACTTCAGATGAATCTGATGAAGCTAGGGAATTGGGCATGATACATCACTTGGTCACCAAGACAGGGTAAAAAAATGCGCAATCTGGCAGCATTGGTCAAAGTTAGTTCCTTTTCTGTCCTCCATTTTGGTTTCAGCAGGTTAAACATGAGTTCCATAGCCCTGAGGTTATTTCATCAAGAGTTACAACGCAAACATCTAACCCGAAGGTTAACCTAGAGTCAGATTTTAACCCAAGGTTAGTAAATCTCAGATTTTAACCTAATAAGTGACATAAAATTGTTCACGATAATGTAGGGTGAACGCAAAAATCTGTTTCGGTCCATGGATCGAATTGCTTACTTGTAGTTGGGATTTTATGATTTTATGAAGATGCTATCCCATCATGGCTTAAAATGTTATTTCCCGTACACATTCATTTACATTGCCACGAATTATTTAAATTCGCAAAGCTGCCGAAATGTTAATAAATGTCGGGGGTTGTTGTTTTCAACATCAGTTTTCATCTCGTTCAAACGCCGATGATTCGTTCTTGCTCAGCCTTTCGTCGCACCCAACAATGAGCGATATGTTCGGCAATTAAGCCAGTCTCTGAAAGATTAATTAATCAAACGGTTCGAGCCAGTGAATAAATGCGCCGGCTTAGGGGGAACATCTGCGGGAATCTTGCCTGCGCCTCGATCGCAAATCTGCGCCATTTTTCATAAGAAATGATTTTTTAATGAATGATTTTCGCACGCCACCTTTTTGTACGGCAGCATTTCGCAAATGCGAGCGCTACTTCCTCCTAGAAGGAAAAGAAAAAAGGAAAAAGCAAAGCTACTCGCCCGTATGTATATTGATTTTGTTAAAGGGATTGGGCGCAGCGACATTTTCAGAGAAATCCCGAGACGATTTGTCCCTGTAAAAGCGTTTGTTGCGAAGAAACTTAAGTAATGCAACACTGAACTTTTTCCCAAGAAAAAAAAAATAAAGAAAAGAAAAAAAAAATGTATATGTTTTATCCTTTATCCCACAGAATCAGGCTCCTGCTACTTATATGATGGAGACAACACTTACGCCATGTATTTTTTTTTTCCGAAAAAAATAAAAAGATTTGAAAGAAACCAGTTTATCTTTTTCTCAAAATACGATGGCTTCAGTTTTCACTTCGAAATCGCATTCGCTCGCATTGCGTTTGCGTGCTGGTAGTGTGAAGCATTTTGATGCGCAACGATGACGGCCATCTTGAAACTTCCTTCTTCCGTTGAATCTATAATGATCTTTAACAAGGTTTTATCGGTTGTTTGTTTAGGTGAATACCTATAGGTCATAGTCTTTTTCTTTACTATTTATTGAGTTACAGCATCTGTGCTGAACGTTTCACTCGTTTTTCTTAGTGTTGCTATACGGCAAGTTCAATTATCGTAGAATAACGTGCGTTTGTTTGTTTTGCTCTTCTGGATGCACTTGATCGTACATGGTTGCATTCCCATGTTGAAAAAGTGAAGCTTTGCTGAACAGAATTGGTGGCCATATTGAACCCCCTACTGCTGGATTTCCTAGGTGTGTATGTAGTTCCTTTCCCCATTACACCATGATCGTTTGGCATTTGATGTCCAACCTGTCTCCAAGTTTCATGGACGTTTCAAGTAATGCGAAATATGTGGTCAGATGTCGGTATTTCATGCATCGTAGCCTGCCCATTGTTGAATAACCCCCTCATTGCCCCTCCCCCCTTTTTTTACTTTACTTTTTTAAGATTTTGCCTTCGCTGCTTTCTTCATCTCCCATCGGGCATTAGTCTCGATGCCATCCTGAGTTGTCGCTGCGCAGGGTATACCCTCCGAGGAGATATATGGTCGTCGTTTATTCTGCTGATCTTTCGTTGCGTGGCATCGGCGCCTGGCGCCACGGTCTCTGGGTCATAAACCATCCGAGTCACCACTCTTGGAGCGCCATGAATTTCCACGGACTTTTGAGGACGGAAGTGCTCGCAGCGTCCATGTTTTTTCCACTTAATGGGCCATTGGAGCAAATGGCGCTTCCCCCAAACGACTTCTGTCCTTCCTGCAGCGCGGCGCCATTGTGCCGTGCCGTGGACTACTGCGACGCTGGAATCCCTTTCGAGTGGCATGCGGCCGGCAGGCGAATTGACTTATTTGTCAGAAATTTGTCCTTAACCAGAATAGGAAGTAAACAGAATTGTGAATGTTCGGCAAGATTCTTGATCGGGTTCTGTGAATCTTGACATTTTCTGTCTATATCAAATCACTGTTATAGTGTTGATACGCCAAGGACCTTCCCTGTCAGGGCTGACAAACAAAAGCGTGTGGAATTATGTCAATAACATCATTTGTGCGTTAAGAGAATTTGAAAAAGAATTTCTTGAAAAGAAATTGCGAAAATTCACATCTTTGCCAAATTGTCTTTTGCCAAAATAGGGACATACAAAAAAGGTGGCATTCAACTGATTTTTTTCAAAGGCCTTCAGCATAACGGTAATTTTGACTAGATGTTGCTTCAACTCTTCAACTCTTTCCAACAATGCATGTAGTCGATTTGATAGTTGCAAATCAGCAGCCAGAAATTATGTGGAAGTCAATGTGTACTGTATTTGGCTGCTATTAGAATGCTACGACTGTTTCAACTAAACAGCTTTACATGTATATTGTTTCAGTCAGAGAACAGAAATGATAGAACTTGATAAAGATTTTCATGGAGTTGTAAATCTATATTTTACTCTGAAATTCTTGAATTGATAGCCGCTTGCATCTCAGAAATTCTCGTAGGATCTTTCAACAAATATTATCGAATGCTCTTGAGTTCATTGTTTTTCATCTTAATCCCCTTAGCTCGTTTAAGAATTCCGTATTTGTTTTTTCAAGTCCTAGTTAAAGAATTTCTTATTTGCACTATTCGTTCACATTGTTGCCCATGACGATAAACCGACAAGTTCTGTCAATACAATGTACAGTAGGTCAGAACCGTTTCTGAATTGGCGGCGCTCCATCTTAGCTCTCGTTAGCAGCGCTCCCTGAATGATGGCATTTTCAAGATTCTGCCTCGAAATCTCTCAATCGTAATGATTTTTAAGTATTCGAGGAATGGCAAACAGCTTCGCTTGATCAATGGCTGGCCCATTTTTTATCCTTTCGTACTATTTTGCATCCTGACAGTGAATGATGGGAAAATAGTTGCGGTGTCGTGGTTTTGTTTCTTTTTTTCCAGTTTAATTTAGGTGGTTTTTATATTTCCAACTTCTTCTTCTTCTTCTTCTTCCTCCGAATATAAAAGCCGTCTGATTTTCCGCCATTTTGAACACGTGGGGGGGAAAAAATGTCCCACAAATCAACGTACGGCGTGCATCTTCTGATTAGTTTTCGTCCAACTTTTTTCTCAGTTTTCGATCTAATTTCCATCGATACGACTGTTTGAACGTGCTTTCGACTAATTGCTATTCAGCACCGCGCATTGCCATAAAGACCCGTGTCGTGACCAGATTGACGATGATTTGCATAAATCACGCGTCTGCATTTTTAATTAATTTAATCTCGATAGTAGGACGTGTTTTTCGGGATCTTCCCCGTGTAATAACGGCTGTTGCTGTCAAAATAAATGGCGTTTTAATTGTTTTCACCCGTGTGTTTTTTTTTACTTTCCGTGGCAATCCTCGTTATGAATTAAAATTAGATCAGATAAATGGGGCGTTAATTTAAATTTCTTCGTAAAGAATGATGTTGAATTCACTTAGGTTACATTTTGCTAGCTGCGTCGATCTCATCCACCTAGATTTGAAATAGCAGTGTAGTTTCCAGAGTTTGAAAAAATTGCACGATTGTAGATTTAGTGATTAAGAGATAATCGCGAGTAGAAAGCTTCAGCCTTTGTTTACTACTACTTAAACTCGAACATTGCTCGATTCTTGAAGCATTTTCTTTTAATCCCTCGAGCATGAGCACTATTCCTCAAGCTCTGGAATTGTTGACTATTCCTCGAGCTTCGAGCTTGTGTTTCAAGTTAAATTAAGAGTATCAGTGTTTGTATTTTAAAGGTTTGCTCCAGAAATTGAGTTTTAAATTCGTGCTCAGGAAGTGATTCTTGACTAGCTCAGGTATCCGTATAGAGTACATGTGCTTTATAACCTCCGTACGTGTTGGGAAACACCCCAATTTTGTTCTTATAATTTTATCGATCACGTGCCTTGTATCGGTGTAGCTTTTGGGTGCCAGATATTGACACTCAAAACTACCAACACACCTATCTAACTTAAACTACCTCGAAACACTCATGATTAACATTCAAGAAAAAAAATGTGGACATATAAAAAATGCAATGAAATCTCAAACACAACACTGATTTGGATGTCCAATTGCAAACACCATTAGCGCCTTAGTAAGTAGGACAGTAAGTAGTTTTTCATTTTTTTTACGCACAAAATATTACTAAAATAAACATCCCCGCCTAAGAAGGGCTGAGACCCTTGGGGCATTGTTATTATTATATTGGCTGCCAGAACAATTGATCAACACCACCGATCAGCTCCCTTCGCAACTAGCACATTGTGCGACTAACACGTTAACCGTTCGTGTTCGCAACTCCCCGGAGCGCCCCCTAACGGTTAATTGTTTAAAAATCGAGCGAGCATGTAAACATTCGCTCTGATTTTGAATTTGTCCGTTTCGTATTTTTTTTATCCATTCCTTCACAATAGCAAATGAAATTTCTTGGCTCGTTTGTTGCCGTTCCGTCCATGGGCTCACTGCGTGTTTTTCTTGCTACGGCGCTCCCTCCTCTGTAGACGTGCTCCTCTGGAGCCTGCCATGAATATTGGATTTCGTTTTGCACTATTCATTCCAGTTGAGCTTTGGCAACAGCATTTTGAGAAAATAAAATCTTGATGAGTGGAAGGTTAGATCTAATTTTGAACTACTCTGTGCGAAAAGCCGTTGAACATGCTCGGCATACAGCGAAGTTTTTTCTGGAAAAAAAATGTTGATTTTACGTGTAATGCCTATTGGCCGTGTGCTCACGCTCGCGATTTTGTAAGGTATTTGTAAGGCGTATGAAGGAGACCGGTTTTTTTTGGTAATAACCTATTTTGAAAAATTGGATTTTTTTTTGCCCGTTTTTTATTGCCCTATATAAGAGTGATTGTGAAACCGTTCGTCTAATCTGCGAGAATATATTCACGCAATTTTCTTCGATTTCGATTTACACCTGATATAAGATTCGGCGATATGAGATGGAAAATTGAGCCTATAAACTTTATGCCTGCCTCGTACGAGCCAATTTTGCCCCTATTTTTCTTGTGCCAGCCAGAGGCAGCTCTTTTTCCGAAATTAATGAGCGACCCTGGTAAAGTGCCGCCTGTGAAGCTTATTTCTCCTTTTGACGATTTAGGCGCCACCTATATTGTTACGCAATTTGTGCAACTTTACACAATTATGTAAATTGTGACACTGATACTTGTGTAATTGTTACACAATTAACGCCAAACGCACCATTATCCTATAGTATAATTCTTTTAGAACATAATTAATGAAAGACTATGTACACCTTGTCTAAGGTTTTATTATAGAAATTAATTTTGTATGGTTTTTATGCATTGCACGCCCAGAGCAAAATTGTACAATTTTCTAATTTGTTAATATCTTTTCTGATTCATGAGTTGGTTAATTTTTTTGTAATGATTTGGTGACTTTCCTTTCGCTAATTATTTTGTTATCTGATAATTTTCTTCGTTGATTTAATTAGTATAATCTGTCAGTAATATCATTTGCAATTGTGTTTGTATTACGTTTTTTGCTTATGCGCGTATGAATCTTATTTAGTTTTTCTTTTGAATTTTTTTAGCACATGAAAAAATTTAATGGGAAAAAAAACGTTAATTAAGTTAATTTATCAATTTTATCCTTGCTCTAAATTGTTGTTCTGTATGCTACAGTATGCATACAGTTGTTCTGTATTCTGTATTTTCGTTAATTTTAGTTTTATCAGTCATAAAACAGCTAGCGAGGTTAGCACCTTGATGTGGAAACCCACTCATGAATGCACATGGGCTACTCATACTTTACGTCCCGATTCTTTAACCATAGCTAACCAAGCTTACCATGCCTAAAGGTGTTCGACACGAGCGACTGAAGGCCTCCCATAAGTGCAGGCATTTAACTTGCTTTTTGGGAGGCTGACACTGGGGCAATAACATTAACAATAACAACCTGAGCAAATTAACCATTGTACTAACCAACTAACCCAAAAATGTTTTATTCCAATCCATGAAATATCCTTATATTTACTCATGTCAGAAGGGGCCGAGACCCCTTAGTATACATTCTCTCTCTCTGGTCAAACTTCAAACATTCTTGCATTGTTTAATTTATTGTTAATTGTATAATTATAAAAAAATAGATTAATGTTCCAATTTTGAACCTGCAGTGAATTTATAGCATATCGTTTGTAACACCTTCCTTAATTTGAGCAATGAAGGCATTAAGTTTAGAATCCCACGAGCGAAAGAAAATCATTTCAAATAAGTTCATTCGATAAAAAAGTTTATTTCAAAATAAATACTTTTCGTCGAGTAAAGGCGATTAATGTAAAATGCATTTATGCGAATATACATTTACATGAATATGCTAAATATTAATGCATTCAAATTTCCAATGCATATTAACAATTCATACGCAGGAATGCATTTATGCCTGCATGATTTCAATAAAATCCAATGTGTGTTTTGATATGCATGTGCGTTGTTTATACGCAACGATGGACATTTTTGAATGCATTTCAACAAAATTTGTCGGATATACTTGTATTATACATTATAGCACACATAAGGTATTCCCATCATGTAATACAAACTGTATGGTGAAAACGTGTGATTGGCGAAAAGTTTCAGGTAAACGCACAGTTTTATTACAGTATTTGAGGTTGCATAAGCGGAGCTATAATTTAGGTGGCGCTATATGCAATTATATGAAAGGGGCGAATTTTAATCCTGGTTGTCTTCAAGACAGGGTTTGAATAATTACATTTTGGGATGAATTGCTCCAATGTCTAAACTTTACCCAATCGTTGCATGGTGTGGTCCAACGTCATTATCGCTATGGCACGTTTTCCGATCTAATTTTGTCATTTTCATTTTTTAAAAAAAGTACATCTTAAATTGGTGGACGTCTTTAATCCTAGAACACTCAACATGGGTCTCGAGGGTCTATAAATAAGTTCGTTACTTAAAAGAGGAAAGAAAAAAAAACATATTGCCAATTTTATTTTTTACATTGTCAAATATTATATTTCTGACATTAAATACTATATTGACGATAATTTTTGTTACGTTTTGTTTCTTCAGATTTTTGTAAAAAACGTTTTTGAAACATAAAATCGCAAGGCAACAATAGATCGAAAAGTGTATTGAAAAGTGCATGAAATACATGTATACGTAAACATATATTTCATGCATTCCAAAGGAATTGTGGAAATTAGTTGTAAGAAATGCGAAATTTTAGGATCTACCATCGAATCTTCAAGTTTGCAGAAAAAACAATATAAAATGTTCCAAAACATAATAGGCATTTTTACTTGTATTTCATTATATCCCAACTCTAATGTTCGTGTTTAAGCATTTTTTTCTAATTTGAGAGCATATTTTACAAAACTGAGTCTAATTTGACTCACGTTTGTTATTACCAACGTTTGAGAAATATGTCGGACGTTCTAGGTGTAATGGCATGTTGAAAGGTTTCAGGTTGCTCAGCCCATTTTAACCCGGAGATTTCATTTGCTGCATGCGCTTTATAATATCCTTACTTCTTTTTTTCTAAAATCGTGACCCTATTTTCTTACTTTCTGCTCCTGGCTTTGTTTTTTCGCCCTTCTCTTTTCTATCTGATGTTCAGCAGGCCCTTTTTTATGCAAAAGATTTATTTGCGCGAAAGTGGATAAGAAATAGTTTTCCATAATATCCATCTGATGCTGATGGGATTTTTTCTTTTCTTTTTGTTTAAAAGCATTTATGACTGGTTTCTCTCGCTGCAAAAGCGACGCTGCACTTAAGAGCCAGAAACGATGCCATTTGCTCGTTCATGAAATGAATAGTCTAATTTAAACGGGCCTATACATCCATTGCACCGATCCAATATTAATAACGAGCCGAGTCTGTTTCTTAGCCATTTCTTCCCTTTTTTGCGCCGTGCGTCTCTCTTTCGGATGAAATTTACCGGAATTAAGTATATGAAATCGTGCAGAATTTACTTTCCAACGAGATGAATTTAATCCCGGAAATGGCGTGACGTCACCTATCCGGGTGTCTCTAGGGGGGCGTTCCCACGATCGAAAAATCCGCATTTGGCTATCGTTTTTCGGATTCGCTTCTGATCGAGAAACAGATATATACACGTTGCGTTTTTTGTCCTAAATCCCCGTGAAAGTTTCTCGAGGAATCTT
This sequence comes from Ommatoiulus sabulosus, assembly GCA_034697705.1. Classification (NCBI taxonomy): domain Eukaryota; kingdom Metazoa; phylum Arthropoda; class Diplopoda; order Julida; family Julidae; genus Ommatoiulus; species Ommatoiulus sabulosus. Next base: position 17,862 of record JAQGAO010001359.1, read on the forward strand.
CAACAATACTATACCTGCGGATGTTGCCACGGTGTCTAAAGAAGAATAAAAACAGATTTTGCGTAGATTTGAAGGATTCTACAAAAATTGAATAAAAATATTGCATTTCGCTAGGGATTGTGAAGAAATTACAAACGTAACTGGGGGTTTATGTCTCATCCTTACACCTGTTTAGCCGATTGGAACATATTACAACTTACGTATACCAAAATGCGAAATATGTCGAGGAATTTACTCAATTTACGTTTTAAAAAATGAAACGTAACTGCAACGCGTGAATTTCAGTGATTTGGAAATGTTCTAAAGACGATCAAAGGTTTATTTCGAGCTCTTAATTGCCATCAATATCACGCAGAGGTTTTGACAAACTTCCACTTATTTTTATAGGGAGTTTCTAACATCTGGAAGATTCATCTGCGATTGTTACAACTGTGTGAATAAGATAGTGTTGCACGATTCGTGAATGAATAGAATTTTTTTTTTTAAATATTCATATTTTTTAGTGGTATAAAGTGCCTACCACACGTGATATTATTTCTTTTATGGATTGAGGCTAGGACGTCTTCATGATCATGCTTGTTTCTACAGGTTTCTTGATCATGAAAAGCATCCTTCGCCATGCTCGCATCAAGAATCGTTCCAGGCATTGCATCGCAAAACATGTCCTTTGTACACGTTTCTTGAAGCAGCCCAAGCTTGTTTTTTATGCACCGAGGGACGGTTCCTTCTTGTATGACGGTATCATGCGTCGCGTCTAAAACATGTCTTTTCTCGCACCATGAGACGCGTCTTTTCCCCGTATCTTGTCATGTCCTTCATCTAGACTCAACGAGTCATGTCCTCTCTTGCACCACGGGACGCGTCTTGTCCTTCATCAGGAGTCCGCGCGTCCTTCCGAGCATCGAGAGTCATGCCTCGAAGCGCCAGAAAGAGGCATCTGCCAATGACAACTCGACATTGTTTCCAGGGTTGGGGATGGCCGCTGCGGCGCTCGTTCCTCCAGAGTCCTGGCGCTCGATTTGTTGCGTCGCCGCCTCGTTTCCGCGCTTCTCCACTCCAATTCCGGCGGGAAATGCTAACTATTGTTTTCCAGCCCATTGTTGTTTTATGGAGGAGCAAGAGCACGTGAATTAGGGGCGCCGTGGGAGCATTTGATGCGCTCTTTTCAATGGAGGAGTAGGCGAGGGAGCGCGGCAACACCGTAAATCTTTGGCGCGACCAGGACCGAGCTTGAGATGTTAAGTGGGGGTGGAGATCCCCCCCTCCCACTTTCGCCATTGAGAGAGTGGAGGGGTTGCGGCAGAATTCGTATTCGGTGGTGCCGGGAAGGCACATCCTTATTCCGCAGAATTGCGCCGTAATGAAATTCAGATGCTGGGAACGATGAGTTTTTTTGTTTTTAGTATAGGGTGAAGAGGGTTTCAAATACTAGAATAACATTGTTGAAACTGCATGGGTTCGCGAGAATTTCAGGAAATGGGGGGGGGGGACAGTTCAGAAATCCTTTTCTAGGGGGAGCCACTGTGCTTGCTGGTGAAATTAAGGGCAGAAAAGGTCGTTGCGCTCTTTTGTAGCGAGCGCCACGGGATGGCTGATGTGTTAATCATTTGGCGCCCCGTTGGTTCTCGCGGATTGTGCATTTTCCTAATTCGCAGCTGAAATGGGTAGCTTTTCTTATTCGGCACCATTTTCGTACCTTAAACCACAGTATACGTAATATAACTACTTGCACTCGCCCCTTTTTTGGGGGAAATTGCCACCGTATCCTGTAACATTGCGTTCGCAGCGCCAACTGGAGTCTAGTGTATATCACTACGATGATACATTACATTCGTTTACAAGCGTAGGGCGTGGCTAAAAACTAATTGATTAACCAACAGGGCGGCGCTGCAGTATTTTCCAACCGAACATCAAAGGCTCCGACACGGAGTGCATGCACTTATATTACGTATACTGTGCTTAAGCTTGTTCTAACTGGATGCGTCAAACGTCCTCATAATCTTGTAGCTGCATGGTCTTGAACCCAAGTGGCGGATATTTTGCAACGTAATGACGTCACAAGTATGTCTCGTTTGACACGAGCATTGACTCAATCTTTGAGTACGACCCTAATTAATGTAATGTATATGTTATCCGAGGTAGCAAATGCTCTGCATTGTGTCACATATTCAATACAAGTTACATCTACATGTAGCAAACGCTTTTTGGTGTATTAATCATTTAGGGAGAGTTTTTTTATAGGGAGAGTTTAAACTGATGAAGCATTTGCTCCCCAGTGTAGTACAACCCGCCACATGGAGAATTTTCTCCAAAAAAAAAAAAAAAAAAAAACTTTCCTGAATTTGAAGCAAATCACTGACAAAGTGCTCTCCATCGATGCCTGCATCTCGACTTTACAGTAGGGCACATTCTTAATGTCAGGCCATAAGTTCGGAAATGGCGTCCCAACGGTTGTTGGATGTCCGATCCCCAATCTCCCGAATTCGTTTAATTGCACCGAGATTTTACAATGGAAGACAAAAAGCTTAAATCTTTTAAAGCCCTGCCATTAAAGCAGGCGCCACGCTCATCACAGACGTCCGCATTAACTTGTCGCAAAAAGCGCTAAAAGAGGGCATTTGCCGAGGCGAAACTGCTCTCTTCGGATGGATAAAATTCCAATAAAGAAGAAAAGGAGGGGTATTAAAATCGGCCCATCTGCCCGGATTAAATTGAATGCATTTGGGGGAAGGAAACGCTCAACTGGTGGCGCCACCAGGGATGGACAATCGGCTTCTGCGTGGAATATTCGCTTCATCTGGATGACCACCACGAAATCGTACCGTCGTGTGTGTAGACCATCCGGTGGGCTAACTTTGGTTAATGCCCCTCTTTTTGTCATGATTTCGGTATACAGTAATTCCAGTTTTTTTCTTTCTCGTGGAAAAAGGGTACCGTATACCTTTTCTCCGAGTTCAAGGACATCATTTCTGGTGGTTCTTCAGGAAAATCGTATTGACAATTGATGCTCGCTCGAAAGAGCTTAAGGTCAACAGTTGACCTCTTAGAGTGCGGCAATTTAACGGCGGTTTCGGTCTCAACTCACTCAGATAATCCGAGCCATTCCTCGCCAGTATAGCGCGTCATCTTTCCGTTGATCCGTTGTCCACTCTTGACCACCGGACGCAACTATGTCGTTGCAAAATCTCGCGAGTAAACAGTCAAATTCACTTGGCTTAATTTTCTGAAAGGGGGCAAATCGAGTTGGATCGAGATTGGAGAGTGACCGATGTACCATTCCGCTCGCACTTGAGCCATTATAGGACGGAAAGTGAAAACTCGAGTGACTTTTCAACCTTTTCATGTCGCTCGGAATACAAAACTTTGCATGTATCAATACCAAATACTGTGGTTACATGTAAAATGCAGTAAAACTTCATTGCTTTTCCACGTCATGTTAGTATTTTTGTAAACTACCTTGGTAGTTCAAACGGTTTTGTTCAATATATACTGTACTGTTCAAACAAAATTCAAACAATTTTGTCTTATAGTTCAAACTGAAGGTTATAAAGCTGCAGTAATTTGTAAATACAATCGTAGAACAAGTGCAGATTACATTACAGTTTTAAATTTCGCTTAAGATCTCGCCAGGTGGCTGAGTGCTAAGTATTCGCGGGTTCGATTCCAGTGTCGTCTATCTTGATTGTGGTTTTTTGTGCTTTCCCACAATCACCTAGAAGAATTCTGGAATAGTTCCATATACTTACTGTTCTTTACTGTTCATTACTGTTCTTTAGTGATGTATCTCGCTATTGTCGCAGGTCACAAGCCCGGGTGAATGGGGAGGGTTAGGCAGATGAGTGGCGATGCGCTGCCTGTTAGAAAAATCGACAAGACGATTAATATTTGCTGCAGAAGTTCATATTGTTACCTTTTTATTAATCAGATAGATTACCTATTCTTAAATAAATTCCGGATTTGTTTTCTTATTTGGATTTCCACACTTATTAAGGACTGAAAGTAAAATATCAACCATTAGCTGTAAAAACCGGGCTGTACTTACCGATAGCGACTTGCTGAAGCGACGAAGTAGGCCTAATGAACGAATCATGACTGCAGCGCCTCCATACCACTTTAGCAAAGGCGCTTCATGGAGCAACTTTTCGCCCACTAAGCCACAAATATACATATCTTCTTATACATATAGGCCTATATTTAGTCAGATTTGGCCAAATATCAACCACTTGGCCACCACCACTCTTTCTCTGGCGAACAACCACACAAAAAAATTATTACGGTTTCTTGATAATGGCCCATTATCAAGGCCTGTTCTCCCGTTAATATCTAAACTGGAGTTTTTCCTCGTATATCCTTATTTCGAGTTGTGCATCTAATATATGCATGCCTTACTTTTTTCTGTTTTTTTCCTCGCCTTTTGTCGCGTTTTAACGCGCGAATTACTGCGTGGGCTACAGTGTGTCTGACAGGCATTTAGCGCCTCAATGTATGCAAATTGGCCAAATGCGAGGCGTATTTTATATTCAATTGCGATTATGTTAAATCGCTCGCTTTTAATACGAGTTGCAGACGCAAACAACGGCGCTGTTGCTGCAGCTTTTCCTCGCCTTTTCCTCTCGCTTTTGCCCCTACGTGCGCCGCTTTTTTCTGCTTCGTTTTTTTTTCCATCTCCTTACGGCGCTCCGGCATTAGGCTTCGCCGGGCGAGGCCTTTACGCCAATTTATCGCTCCATTGTAAATTTCGATACAATGAGTGATTTGGTTTGCAAATGATGCGCGATTCAAACTGCGCCAATTGGAGTGTGCAACATTAAACTTTAGGTTTACTCGAATTTAAGCAAGTTGAACAGATTTTTATTGCGACGGATTGGAAGGCGGCGTTTCTGCTACGGCGCTCCCGCTGCTTTGCCATATTCCTGCTTGGTTTTTTTTTTCTGTCGTGGGTGAAGGACGACGATGACGTCGACGCGCATTTATCGATTGTTCGATACCTTTCGAAGTTGTGGCGAATCGACGAAATATGGCGTCTTTATAGGCTGCGGAAGCAAATTTCCCGATAGCTCGAATACGATGCCGTATCTCCGAAACGGCTGGTTTTAGATGCGCGTTTCCAATGCGAAAATTGTTGAGGGATTCCAGACGTCCCCGGATTTTGATGTTTCAAACGAGTATGAAACCGTGATTAAGTTCTATTCATGAAGGAACAGGCTGCTACGAGGTGAATCCCAGCGAAAAAATTTTCATAACATAGGGTAAGAGCAGACAGAACGCGCTGGCTTTCGGCGCGCTTAAATGTTTCGGCTCCTTTCCTGCTTGTTTTCGGCTTCTTGTTTCCAGCTTTGGGGCGCAAATTGAACGTTGATATATGCGTGATGATCAGTGTGCTTGGTGGCGCTAGCATCTCATGATGAGTGCAGGACACGTTTTTACGGTACATAAGGCGGCATACAATCGATGGCTTCACTTTTGACCAATAGTTATCAGTGTGCCACTCTGTGTCTTACAAGCCTGCTTGCCGATTTCCGAACACATTTTTGTTACTGGCAAGCTCAGCCTGGCTCGGCTAATAGCGCATTCGATCGCTCCAAAAAGTGTACTCTCAGTGTAGGTTTTTACACTGAAACCATTCGACCGCTCCTTGGTGTATACTTGCTCGAAGTCCGTGCACCCTACTGGGCTGTTCGATCGACCAAGACACCTGCTCTAGGAACGCTCTTGACTGCTCCGACTCAGGAGCTAGTGTAGCCGGAGAATCCAACGTGGCGGATGAGGATACAACGAGGTGGAAAAAGACGCACAGTCTGGCTACCCTGGCTAGGAACTGCTCTGCTCTAGAGTAAATCTGACACTCCTTTAAGATTTAAAATAGTACTAAAACTTGGTTTCGACACCTTCGGAATTTGGATAACCTTGTTAAGAACAGGTGCAGCATCAGTTTGTCATCCTATAACTAATGACCCATTTTATCTGTTTTGTGTTTGTTTTGTATTTATTCCTAACCGATTTAAAACTAAACTTTGAAAGGTCGACCCGTGTACTGAAAATGTGAAGCCGAGACGCACGGGCATAGACCAGGTGATCGCGAGGTTCCAATCCCATTATTAGTTCTAAAAATTTCGATTTTAATGAAAAGCATTCCCGACGGTGATTGCTAAACGATTTTTAAATTTTTTATAGTAATTCACCGTTTCGATCTAAAATCATGCCCACGCTTTTCAAAAATGTTCCCTCGAAACTTTGGTACTGTGGCCTTTTTATTTCGTTTCCGCCAACGAGAAGCGTTTCCTTTTCCTGCCTTTCCCTTTATCCCGGCCGAGTAATAAATGTTTTATCTGCCATATTTCAAAGGCAGCCAAATGCCTTTTATTGGCGATTAATATTAACTCTGTCAGGTTCTTTTTCACGATATACTATATATTGCCAAGTGTCAGAAATTGAGCAATAAATGAAACGAAGGGTTAAACAAAAAAACGCGTTGAATCCGGGCCCAGAAAATGGGTCAAGCCAAGCTCAATTATTGATGGAAATTTTATGCACTTGTATTACATCCATAGTTTAGTGCGTTATAGAGTTGATGATATCGGGTTTTTTTGTACGGGGCTCTGAGCTAGAAGCTCGGTTTTGAACCTATTAATCGGCAATTATCAGCTGGTTAGAGTGCACGCGTCCAATTGTACTTTATACGTTTTTATCCGAAATTTCCCCTTATAATCATGCAATCAGCCTCGTTACAGGGATATGTGACGCGAGGCTCCTGCTCCCGTTCTGTAGAATGTCTCCCAGCTGGTAGCAAAGTCTGTGAAGAGTAAGGGATAGCCATCCCTACGTAGGTCGGCCACTGCCAAACATCCAGTCCACAATCCCATAAGATGCATAAAACAGTTTATTCCAGTATAAACTCACGTAACTCCACAGCAATGTCATAGTTAAGATCAGGCAAACTAACATCACAGTTAACTTCATGATTAACATCATGATTACATCACGTGGTAGCAAGGGGCACAGCCCCAGATAAAAAGAGAGCTCTTAGCATAAGTT
>JAQGAO010001360.1:0-24894 GCA_034697705.1 Ommatoiulus sabulosus
TATGGTGAAAAATGTTTACCTTGGTTCACTCTAACACCAGTTTGAGTTTGTACCATGAGTTCAAAAACACCCTGTATATGTGGTCAATCTTATTAACTTTAATGATTTGGGATTCATACATTCCATGTACAATTTTATACAGGAAAATTCCAATCTTATAGATGATGAGATGATATAGAGGTACAATGTCCATAAACTGGAATAGTGGCTGCGACTGCTCGTTCCAATTTGAAAACGGTATTCTAATCTTTTTTGTATAATAAACAATGCACTTAAAATGGGTTTGGTCGCTGAACTACGGGCGTCAATACTACAGATGACAGCTCGGAGATGATCATACATGATAAATGTTTTGGAACATTATATTTTCGGAATTTATTTCCAAAGAAAATCAACTTATTAAGTTGTCTTTTAAATTTGACGTATAGCGCTAAAAAGGTTGTTGTTCAAGAATACGGTACATTGTACGTTACCTACAAAGAGGCTAAACCCCGCTTAAATTTAACATCTTGTGTGTACGATATTGCCACCTGAACGGCAATAAAATTTGTCCCAATTCTGAACCGTCAAATTTAGCGATTCATATAAGCGTATTTATTGGGAGTAAGCGTTTTACACAATACATGTCAGTTAATCGTTAAACGATATCTGTCGTATATGAATTATGTCGCTGCAAGGGCCGTGTGAAAAAACGCCATCAACGTATTGGATTGGAAATTCGTAGTCGCAATTTTCATGATTTGCGTGACAGTCTGTTTCGATATTCGTTGATTCTGGTGTAACAGAACTTTCGTAGCGGACTAGTTGGCCACCAGGGCGCATCGAGACATCGTAGACAAGCGTGGTCATTTTCTCGCTCATTGATGGTAGCATCCTCCTGCAGAGGCGTATTGTCTCTCTCGTTGAAAACGCTTTGGACGCCCTGTAAAGCGCCTGGTGCACCTCAGCAAAACGAAATTGGATTCATTTGGATATTGATTTTTCGGAGATGATCGCGGAAGAATAACAACAACAAACACGGGCATTATTAATGCAACCAGGGACGCACGGCGCGGGCCAGGGGCCTAATAAGTGAATTTTTCATATTTTCCTAAAGCGAAGTAGAAACGCAATTTCCTTTTCTGGTTTTTGTCGCTCGCCGGTGTGGCTACGCTCTAGGGTAACGGCCCCGCCGATCCCATGCTCGATTCGCGGGTGAAAACGCAGCTTCTGCTCGACCTTGGCACTGCTCCAGCAGCTGCGAAACGGGAGCCTTGATCCCGTTTCCTTTCTTTGTCACTGTCATTGCCAAAGCCATCGACTCCTCCCGCAGCAGCCTGGATCCGTTGGCGCGACGGGATACACCTTTCCAAAAAAAATGCCGGGACGCTTATTTTCTTTGGCACGCAGACGTGGTCGTACTGGTTGCGGTGGACGACCAGAACCGCTTCACCGCCAAAAAATCTCGTAAATCCTCTACCTGCGACTTTGAAAGTTGCTGGGGATGATGGTACGATCTCGTTATAAATAACTTCTATTGACATTCGTTCGTGCCGTGGCGTCCGAAACATCTCGCTGCGGCGCCGCAACGATTCATTGTGGGAACTCAGACAAAGCTACTTGTACTCTGACAGCGCAAAATCGACACGCGAGTGGTTCAACAAAAAATTCTTGGGTTATCTCTGTTTTTTAAAAATACTGGTGTGTCGGTTTTGCAAACGCTAATTTCTTGAGTAAGTAATACTGGACTCGTTCTTAAGCTATACAGTACGTCCACACTGAAGGAAACATAGAGGAACTTTATGTTGTTTCCTATGTTTCCTTCAGTATGCACGTAGTTTAAAGGTGCGGCCACACCGAAGCAAACAGCAAACAAAAAACCACAAACATACGGAGCCCCGTAGCGGGAGATTATTTTCTTTGTTTTTTTGTACGTAATGATGTAAGACGCGTCATTTGACGCATACTGCCCGTATGTAGGTTGCTTCTTAATGCCGGGTATAGACTGAACCAAACAAAAACAGTGACACTGTTTATGTTTGCTGTTTGCTCAAATTGTTTGTTCTTTGTCTTGGTGGTGTGTACTCCATGTTTGCACAAACATATTTTGGGACAAGCTGTTTGCTTCAGTCTGTACCCGGCAAAAGTGTTTGCTGAAAAGAGCTCTTTTCGTCAAAATGTTTGCTGTTACTAGAAATTTCGAAGCAAACATTTTTAGCAAACACAAACACTATTTTTGTTCGTTATTTGCTTCAGTCGGTTTTCGGCATTAGGAAGCAACCTACATACGGGCACTATGTGTCAAATGACGCGTCTTACGTCATTACGTACAACAACAAAGAAAATCTTCCGCTACGGGGCTCCGTATGTTTGTGGTTTGCTTCGGTGTGACCGCACTTTAAGATAACTTAACACTGTATAGTATTGTTTTTTGTTAAACTGTAGATAGCGCGTGAAAAACTAAATAATCGTCTCGCTTTTACGTTGAAAGAACATGTATTTCATTTCGAAATATGAAATGAATTTTCTGTCATTCCGATCAGCTGTTCGCTGCGTTGATGTTGACCGCCAGAAAGGCCTCTAGACCAACCTAGTGGCGGATGACGTCACTCGCAAGTTTAATCAATATCGTTATCGAGTCATTATCATAGCACATTCGAATCGTCCACACTAGTGTAGTGCAGTGTCTTGCCAGTGCAACTCGATTACGTGTCTTTTTTTTGTTCAGTGCAACCTCATGACGTCATCAGTGCATCACGCCACATTTTTTCAATCGAACAGGCGAGTGCAAATCGTCCGCCCATCAGCGCCAATTTCGAAAAGAACCATTCAGGAAAGAACAGCAGACGAATTTGAAGAAAAGAGACGAAACATAATCCGCCATGTTGGATGCACCGACTACACTGGCTCTTTCGACGGTGTAGTCAGTGTATACTCAGTGCACATTTTTTGGACGAATCGAACAGGTCAGTAGAGTGCACCGACTACACTGAAGTATGCATGATGGACCAAACGAATGGAACGAGTGCAGAAACGTACACTCGGTGTACACGTTTTGGACGATTCGAATTCGCCACTATCTTATAGTTTACATTTAATCGAAAGGTAAGCCCGCGTGCGATGTTAAGCTGCTATTAACATCGTCGACTCGTTTTCTAAATAAACTACAGTATACCTGGAAAGAAACATCAACTTCCGTGGAATTCATTACATGTTCTTTGCTTTGAAAGTTGTCGGAGAGATGTATAGGCTCAGTTTACGTGTACATAAAGCAATCTATTGTAACACCGATACGATTGATGCTCGCGTTTACAATGCATATTATTTATATCTAATGTAAAATCGATGTATGCCCAATCAGATTTAGAAACTTGACACACGAGAGTAGAAAATGGGGTTTTGAAAAACTGCCCGAATTTCGGGAATTCGAAAATTGTTCTAGAAGAAAATGAAGCTGCTTGGATTTAAATTGCACGCGCTGGATTCTGCATGCGCATAATCGAACGATTTTAAACCTGACGTTTTTATTTCCATTTTTGTAGCTAATGTAATCTCGTTTTACTAATTGAATTCGGTTATATTTTTGAAGTTGAAGAGTGAAAGTGCTCGTTTATCTCGACTTTCGCGTTCAATACGTAATCACCTTTCGTTATCAAGATCACGCGTTCTATACTTGAGAGAGGGGAAAAGATAAGCAAGCACGATTCGACAAAATTATGGACTTTGCCATTTTTGCTTCAGCTTTTTGTAAGTACAGTATACTGTTTGTCTTCACGATTCTTTGAATTAAATAGCCTAGCTTCCAGATAACTTGTCACAAATACAAATTTCCACGCATATTCGAAACTACATGTACGTGTATACATGTGTATGATTCTGCTGGGAGTTTAAAATTGGTCAGTTAAGTTTTATATTTATGGAAAATAAATCCTATATGAATCAGCCACGCCGGGTCCCCAGTCAAAACTAAAAACTACAAACCTAGTAGTTTCTATAAAAAAATTTAATACAAACTAGTTTTGCAAAACACACTGCGACGAAGCGTTGATATTTCCCTTTCATTTCAACGACACTCGACGGGAACGCCAAATTTAGTTCGCAAACTTGATTTTCTAGTTTTTAGTTTGGAAAAATAGTTTGCTATACGCCATTTTTTCGTTACCACAAACCAGAAAACTTTCAAGTTTAAAGCTTTTAGATTTGGTTTGGGGATCGATAGTGTGTACCCGATTTAAGACCCCCTCCCTTGTGGTGGCCACTTTAAGGGAAGAAACGGTACCGATATTATTCTTTATTCCGACAAATCGCATCGCTCACGACGATTTAAATTTCCCGCCTCAGATTTGCTGACATTTTTTTTGCGTTTCTCTCGTTTCGAGCTGCTCGAAGCATCTTGTCACACCTCACGCTGATGGATGCGGTGCAACTTTCAGGGCCTGACTCGTGATTGGCGTACAGATAGCGCTCTGGTGAGGTCATCGCCGAAGGCCAGGCCACGAGTGTTCGTAATGTGAGCGCTATGGCCATCGCTGATTTGCAAATGCGGAGCACATTCTTAATTTATGACCCGACCTGCCCTCTGTCTTACTATAAAACGCGCATAAAAGACGACGGAAGCAACACTTTGTTGTTGCAACTCGGTGTACAAAATGCTTTCCGAGTGTGAAACATAAATAATGGAAGGTGGGTGGTTTATGGGCCAGATCGGGGAGGAGGAAGGGTCGAGGGGGGCGCTGCTGCTGCTGCTAAAAGGCTCAGTTTTGCATAGATGCACGGCTTTTCTAATGTTTGGCAAAGTGACCAACGGCGCTCCCTCGTTGTAACCCGTTTTATAGTGCGTGGTTCCCAGTCGTATAATGGCATCGGTGCTGGAGATAAATAAGCTAGGGGGGTTGGGTTATTACCACCGCCCCCAACACGCAACTCTTGTCGTGCGTGCTCGCCAGCCGATAGAAATTTGCCGTTATTAAACCAGATGATTTGCATGAAATGTACGCGCGCCGAGGGTCGTTATTGTGTACAGTTCACGTACGTGCAGGATTTCTCGTGTGTCATCCACTTTTGGCATAGCGAATATAAAAAAAACTTGCATCAGTCATCAAATTTACTCTATGGGGCGTAAAGTTGCATGCGCGAGGATGGCGCCGTACATAAAGGTGGACTCGTAAGCTGCTGAAGTTAACGTTTGCCACAAAAAAGCTATATATTCAACGACCCGGGTTTAAAACCCTTACGGGTGGTGGGTCATCCGTAACACACAATGCGTCAAAGCCATTTTGATTCGGAGCCTTGCTAGCGACGCGTAAGCGCCATCTATGAAGCGATCCAAAACATACGAATGAATTCCTTATCAATCTGCAGTGGGTGCTCCATTGGGAACAAATTGATGTTTCGTTACGTCAGTTCAACGTGTTTTTCCATTTTTGGAGACATTCTTAGGCTCGAATTAATACACAAATTCATAGTTTTGTTTTTTAAAAATATCTCTAAAAAACTGACAATGTAATCCTCAACGAAAAAATGTTTGAACTTTAGAACTGGGTGAACAGTATAATTGACATCGTATCAATTGATACAGAGGATCACCGTGTCACATTTCGTTCGAAAGAATGGTTTCCCACGATTGGTTTCTCGATGTAATGCTACTGTATTTACTAACAATAATCATTGCTTTTAAAAAAAAGTTACAGATTTTCAATAGACATCGTTTCTGACAATATGAATATACAATGTTGCGTTCCTGAAATGTCATTGTTTAAAAATATACTTTCTAAAAATACTTTGTTGGAAAAAGCTTTTAATGTTCAGCAAACATGCCGCTTTTGTTCCATAATTGGCATGTATTCAAAATTGCTCTTTATATTCCAAACAATCTGAAAATACATAAATTCTGACATTGTTTTTTTTTTGTTTTTTTTTACAATTTATTTTTGGGTAATAAAATGGTGTTGCCAAAATATTCTACCTGTAGTTTAAACGCATTGTTGGCTATTTTTGTGCAGCGACTGTCGTATGACATTTATTCACAAAATCGATTAAACCAAGTCCAACCATGCGTGCGAATTTATTTTGAAAAATCACTGAGTGTAAAGTGCCATCGGTGTACACCGATTATATTACAGGTGCTTGGTATATTTACCGTTATATCTGTATATGATCTTTTCGTGAAAAATTTCAAAATCAAAATTTACATGCAGTTTTTCCCGTGGGATTGGCTTCCCATTCCCCACACACGGGTTGTGCATTCAACTTTTGCCTTCGAGTTCTGCATGCATCACCCGTGTTAACATTTTTTCCCTGAAACTTGTTATTATGCTCAGCCTATTCGGTTTGAATTAATAAACATAAATTTGGCAACACGGCATTTAAGGGGATGGCAAGGTGGCCACGCATTTTTCGGATAGTAAACAATATACATGTATAGTGTACATAAAGTTAAGCTCGATGTTCCAGGTCACTAGTCTCATCACTGCATGCAATCGCCCAGTAATCCAATTTTTTATTTACTGCCAAGATAAGAGCTACGTACTGTATATATTTGCGACAGTAATGTAGGCTATAGTTGATATACATTACACTGGCAAAGCACACGTGTGCTTCGTAATCTGGTAATTATGAGTGAAAACAAAGAATTTGTTACTATAACTATACGTGCAACTGTATAGTTATACATGTATTGATTGGAATGATTGCAGACAATTTGTGAGTAACAGAGTGTACCTGAGCATCAGCCATTTGTACATGTATGTTCCACCGAACGTCGATTTGAGTAATTGTCATGTAAAAAGCTCTTTTATATCGGTCTTTCAGATTTGATCGAAAAACCACCAAAAAGGGTGCGAGCACATCGAATGCTTATTGCAGGCGTTTACCACTCGGCGTACAGTAGCGCCACCAAGCGGGATAAGAATGTCTCATGCTTTTTAAATGAGGGCGCACACAAAGAAAGCTTAATTAGCCGAGCCAGGCTGAGCTTACAAGAAGCGCTTATAAATCCGAAAGCAGATTTTTAAGACACAGAGAGGCACACAGATCACTATTGGTCAAAAGTGTAGCCATGCCGCCTATGTACCATCAAAACGTATCCTGCGTTCATCATGAGATGCTAATGCGCATGTACAACGTTTTACGCGGATTGTTTCACCTAGCACGCAACGTTAATGCATTTCTGGCATGGATTAATATTGGATAAATAGTCGTGGGTTGATGATTAGGGTTGTGACCTAGCACAACGCATGCAGTGGCGCCACCAAGCACACTGACCATCACGCTGATATCAGCGTTCAATGTGCGCCCCAAAGCTGGAAACAAGCACAAAAGAAGCTGAAAGAAGTACGTCGAAAATAAGCATTATTTGTGCTCGCACCCAGATACAGTGTGACACATTTTCCTCTCGGCCTTGTCAGAAACTTAGTCCATGTACCAAAAGACCTTCCGCACGAAGGTCAAATGTCGCCAACAGGCGGATGGGGGCGACTTGAAATTTCTTCCAGGAATTTTGCTTTTTCGTTTTATGACCGAGCATATCACGCTTTTATCGCATTTGCAGGATTTGAGAAAGATCCTTCGACGTGACTCGGTACCCACATGCTCAGTTTTACCAAAATAATGTATAAACGCAGCCTTGGAAGTGACCCGATAGAGTGATAGCGCCGTTGATTGTTTGGAATTGTGGGATATGTGGGTCAGTACATTACTTCTGCTCCCTCTCTGAGAATTGCGCAGGAAGTGCGGTTTCATAGTGGCCATAGACGCGTCTAAGTTGGTGCTGACATCATGTGGTCCTTCGACGTGTTTAATTTTTGTGTGTGGATGTAACAAGTTTTTTCATGCATATCCAGCTGCGACTTTCTCTGTCAAAAAAACATTACTTTTTAATTCAACTATACTGCATAATCAATTTTTGCACTCCTGGACGTTTACTCAACCAGCAAACTATTTTTTTCATTTTTTTTCGTTGGTTTTCAGAGCGATACTGATAAAGAAAAATAGCTGGTTAATTGACTCGAAATTTGGTCAATCGTAGAAATTTATCCTTTTACATCAGTTTTTCGTTGGGTGTTGTTGACAGATATATTAGCTGGTCAGACAAACCAAGTTGTTTACGCTGGTTGAACATTCTCGTAATTAATTAGTTTTAAATTCCTTATTCTTGTCTTCGGCGTGTTTTTATCGTTCTTTCAACAGAGGTTAAGAATAACCTAAGGTTAACCTACTGGGTAACTCTAGGTTAACCCACCGTTGTATTGTACAAGCACGGGTTAGAGAAAAAATGAAGTGAAAGGTTAACTCGGCCAGTAGCCAGGGTTAACCTCTGGTTATTAGGAAAAACAACATGGCGGACACTACATATGAATCTGTAGAAGCTAGGGAATTGTGCATGTTACACCACCTGGTCACACAAACAGGAGGAGCTAGGATGCGCAACCTGGCAGCATTTGTTAAAGTTAGTTCCTTTTCTATTCTCCATTTTGGTTTCAGCAGGTTAAACATGGGTTCCATAAACCTTGGGGATATTTTATCAAGGGTAAATTGGTGCAACACAAACATCTAATCCGAAGGTTAACATGGAGTCAAATTTTAACCTAAGTCGGTGCAACCGGCCCTAAAACTGGTAACGTTAGACATGTATTAAGGAAACTGAAGACATGTCTTCAATGATAAAATCTATACGAGCGGTAATATTACACGAAATAGATTTGTAGCTAATTGCATTTAGTATTTTTTTCTTAAATAAATATAAATACAGTATGTATCTATCGAGATGCTGGCAAATACTTAACTGAGTGTTGATCAATCTGGAAATGGATTTGGAGGGAAATGTGTGTGAGCGGCACACACGCTCCGGTATACCTGCACAGGTTATCTTTGCAGGTAAAGCTGCTGGCAGGTACACCGCACCGTGTATGGCCGGCTTAATACGATGTCAGCCTTTATGAGTGGCCCTCGCCCTTGAGATCGATTTCACGGGTTATTATACGCGGAGGTTTGTCGCCCGGGTCTATCCCACCTTTGGGTCTCTCGAGCTAAACGCGGATATCCTCCAAGCGCATCTCGGAGAAAAAATATTTGCAAATTCATGGACCGCGTTAAGTCAGATGCCGAAATATCGATTCGTGTCGTGGGCCAGGGGATTATTGTGGCCATTTTGTTTTGTTAGTCTTCTATACCCTCGCCAGCCGTACACAACGTGCGCTAGACAAATAGCACTTTTTTCGTACTCCCCAACTAGCGAATGTTTGTTGTTGACAGGTAAAGTACCTGCACTATTCAAGCTGAAACCACATTTTTCTTCGTTTTATTGACTTATCGATGTTTTTGTACGTTCAATTATATCTCCTCGGTGTTTTTTTCTTCACTTGGCGGGTCTAGTACCCCGTACACGCGGCGAGGTGGTTCAATGCTCCTGTTTGCGCTTTTCTGCGTACCGATTATAGTTTTTGCATGCCAATTTCCAATGTGGGCTAATTCTGTTCGATGTTTACGAAACCTTCAGTGTTTTTTCTTTTATTCTCCCGCTACATCATCGGGATATCGCCACGTGGGTTATACCAGTTTTCTAGAAATTTCATATTTTTGTTTTGACGAGCAACGATTTAGGTAGGACTTCAATCGAACCTATAGTTTAGTCCAATCTCAAGGGACGTCAACCCTTGTCGGTTTAAGGTTGAAACCTTAGTTCGTATTATCAGAAATCAGACAACACACGACCTCAACAATAAATTAAAATTTAATCGAAGCTTTCATGGATGAAATCCTATACCCCACGTCTATGAATGGGAAGGTGCTGCAACATTTATCGGGGAATTCCCCGTTATAACGTATACTTTTCATATTGTCTAAATTTTCTTTCAACGTAACATTTCGCTAATTCGAATTCCTCCTAAACGAAGAAAGTAACGTTATTCGTCCATTCCCCTATAGGACGGGGATTGGAAATGAGTTTCACACTACCAGAAATTCGTCTTTTTCTTAAGGAAATTCCTCTATATTTTCACTTATGTCTAGCGGTAGACTGTATGTTTGTACCGCCCTCCGTTTTGGTAAAAAGCATAACTGCTGAAAATTGAGGAAAAATTTCGCTTATTTTAAACTACTGCTATTTTGTCCTTTGTTCAATTCCCCAACTTTAGAAACACCACGTTTATACAAATGATTAGAAAAATTCCCTTTTCATTTGCTTTTCAGTTTTGAGGAATTTGTTTGTTGCATGGTCAAACCAATCTGTATTTCGAGTTTCAAAGTGAACTTTCAAGTTCAATATTACGTGATTTTAGTACTGTATTACCATATACATGTACCTACTATCCAGTGCGTGCACGTGTAAACCTGCTTGTCAACGAGGGCCAAAAGGTCTCTTTTTCTTAGATGATCGGCGTATTGGATGCCTCGAAAGCCTGATTTCACTCTGATCCAACTTGTCGAATCACGTACGGTACATGTACATGTATATACTCTTGATGCATTTCGACTTAATTGACGGCAACTCGCTCAAAAATTCATTTGTAAGCAGTTGATCGAAAGCGCCATCTATGTGCATTTGAGGCGCAAGCATTATAGGATTTAGGATTAGATTAGATTTAGATTAGATCAATGCAGTAAACGTGAAAAGGCTGTAAGTCGATGAAAATTTCAGTATGGCACCGTGGATTCCAACACGTGAATGTAAACAAAGTGTGGAGTAAGAGCTTATACTGTATTGCCGTTGCCTTGCTCTGTTGCTGCGTAAACCGATATGTCGCCCATATGTTTTCCAATGTCGTGTTTAATAGCCAGTTATATTAGCAGGGGTGCTGCTTGTAACTTACTGCCGGTGACCCAGAAGTGTCTGGTATGCACATTTTGTATACTGGATTTACCGCCATTTCGTTCGGGCGTATATGGGTTTATCATGAACTTCCTGTGTTGATGGATATGCGCCTCCTTGTACAAAATCCTGCCATACATCACCGCTGGTGACGCCCCTTACCATAATTCTTGAATAACCCACCAGAAGACGTTATTTTGTCACAGTGTACGTACAGTATATGTCGAGCTGATTATTAAAATGTCTGACAAATTGCGTAATATTTTCGTAGATTTATTGTTAAGGGATTAAAATATGGTCTTTATATTTATTATGTTCCGGCCATCTTCCTTCAAGTGGGAGGTAATAGTAGAATGATTGAGATATAAACAATATATATATATTTGAACGGAATTTAAGTTTCATTTCAATCATTAGTCAACATATGATCATTTTAACCACATAAACTTACAAACCCAAATAACTAACATGCCAGAAGGGGCTGAGTCCCCTTAGAGCATTATCTTGTCTCTCTCATTAGTCAACATATCAATATTGGTATTTTATTTTTGATCATTTTAAGTGTGTGCTGGAAAGTTCTAAAACATAGGGTATTTGCACTACTTCACGCTTCAGTTGTTTATTGGGGAGTTTTGTGGGCTTTTCTATCGATTAATCTAAAAAAATACTATAAGAATTGACTCGTGTATTGCTTCTTGCTATCTAAGTAATTTCCGAAAATACGTTTTGCCCGAAAAATTAAGCGGGAAAATAAGTGACAAACGTGTACAAATTTAGCAACGGCGCATCATGTTTTCACAGAACCCATTCGAACTAACTGACCAAAGGGCGTTATGGCCCATTAAACGGCTCGCTGTTGTTCCCAATTGCCATATAAAATAAGTTACTGGCAACGGTACGTGGTTCCCCGTTTAAAATTAATGGACGTAGAGTGCTGGAAATCCATCTTCTCGTCCGATTTAGAACTTTTTTTTTCTCAGATCCTTCGTTGTTTCGGTCTATTTTCACTCCTCATGTCTATTTCATTTATTTGGCAAATTAGTAAAAAGGTTTTATTGGGATGATGGATGATGTCGCTCTGCTTTTTCCCATCACTATACCTCGCGTTGTTCGAGATTAAGTCAGGATGCAAACGGAGGGGGATGGATATTGAAACTGGATCCAGATGCTCGGTTTCTAAGGAAACAGTTGGGGAGGGTTATCATCGCCCAAGGTGCATGGATGTGTTGTGATGTGAGGATGGATGGATGGATGAATGGATTGGAAAAGGTTACCACGCTCTTCTGCAGGAGGGGTTGCGTGACACTGTATACACGTACATTATCGAAATCTCCGTTGTTGGGCACCGCCATTATACATCTATTGAGCAATTGGACGCCATCTTTACACTGTTTTACGAAATGAAGAATTTTCCTCCAGACAGGAATTTAATATTGTAATCCTCGCCTGCTGTATTTACTGAGCTTGTAGGCACACTTGCACGCAAGGTCGCTTTAGTTTAATTCTATCCTTTTACGTGGATTTCTCAAAATCCATAAAGCGCGAACAACCATTAAACGATGCGTCCTTCAATGATTTCTATCTCACGCACAGTAGCTCCCGAAATAACGTTAAAGATACAAATCTGTATATATAGATAAAGAAGAGATGTATGTGGGTATGTTTGTGGATTAGTGGGCGAAAAGTTGCTCCATGAAGCGCCTTTGCTGAAGTGGCATGGCGACGCTGCGGCCATGATACGTTCATTAGGCCTACTTCGTCGCTGTCGGTAAGTTCATCCCGGGCAAAGCCGGGCCTTCCAGCTAATCAGATGTAAAGTACATGTATATCTGATTCTAGTGGTTTAGACTACAGTACTTTACAAAATGCATATATTTGCAAGAGTACATTTGTATTTCCACACGATCTTAATCGCTGAAGCAACGTCTTCTTTTCATTCAACCTAGTTTTCTTTTGTTTATAGCTGCTGTATTTCTGACCCAGAGTCAGAATTGTTCATATATAGCTTAGTCTGATTTCGGAATTCATTTCGTCAACAAAGTCGTCCGTGTTTTGTGTGTCAAGGTTTCCAATTTTTATCCGGATAGATGGTAATGCGCGGATAACTCGTCGTTCTTTAAATTCGAGGTTCTGGTAAAAGACACGTCGAATATCGAGGTTGTTGATGACCTTTGGGAAGGGGTCATTTTCACATCGATTTGTTGGGTGCCCACGATTGGAGAGGTCGGACGAGAAGCCGATAAAAGACTCGGTTACATCACGGTTGCGACATTGATGTTCACGGACATGTAACTAAGTTGGCCCGGGCTAATTCATCTCTTCCTCCATTTTCTTTCCCCCTCTTATTTCTAATTCCTTTCGCTTCAACTTGCATCTCGTTGCCCCCAGTTTCTTGTTAGAGGATGAATTTCGATCCCTCGCAAATTGCTCGTGAATATACGAGGAAGCATTCTCCGAAATACCCGGATTAGGTACTTTTTTGCGGAAAATGTCGCGTTTTTCACACGCTGCGTTTCGAGTGTTGCTATAGGTTGCTAACTATTTTTTGAGCGGAAGAAAATGGCTATCAATAATATAAAAAACGCGGGATGAAAATAGATAATGCTAGCTTTTGTTTCGTACATTTTTTATCTGACGAGAATTTTACAAAGATAAGGGACGTCACTCACTTTCATGCTCCTTTCTAATAGACGTGGCACTTGGGATGTCTGATCTACATGTATACTGTATACGTGTATTTATTCTAATGCAAAACCAAAGAAAACGTGGACGTGTTCCTCTCTGGTGTTTGCAATTGTTGGTTTAATACTCGCTCCTAAATCCGGGTACACATCGAAGCAAACAGCAAACAAAAAAACCACAAACACACGGAGCCCCATAGCGGCCGGAAGATTAGTATTATTTTTTGTTTGTACGTAGTGACGCAAAACGCGTCATTATGAAGCAACCTATTTACGGGCAAAAAAAACAATCTTCAACTACGGTGCTCCGTAGGTTTGTGGTTTTTTGTTTGCTGTTTCCTTTGGTGTGTACCCGGCTTAATAAGAGTCACTTGTCGATTAGTTTGTTTTATTTGCCCTTTGTCTATACAAATACGATTCTGTAATCTTGCTAACCCTAACCTATATTATTCACCGATTTTGTCTTAAACAGTTTTTAAGATTTTCAGCGCCTAATATTTTATCTTATTTCAGTCAAATTGTTTGTTGGGTAGGACGAGTAGATAGCAAAAGAATATGAAGCTACGTTTTGGCATGTACTTGAAAATCGATAAGCTATTGGTTGAAATATAATACACTTTAGATTTTCTTCCTTCAGTTTTTTCCCAATTTTTTAGCGAAACATTTGTTCATGAGAACCTATATAGCTCAACGATTTTTTGTTTGTTCAGAAACTCTAACGCGAGACTTGACTTTTTATGCTGTCTGTTAAATTTGATACAAAACATCTTTTTACCCCTCGTAAAATTGGCCATTAAATGCTGGCTTAAGTATTAAAAACACGTTTTTTTGGGCTACTTTTGTATAATGCGCATATATGTGAGGTTACGTTAGAGGACCTCATTGGTGGTTGATGTCGAGAAATTGCAGACAAAAATGCTTCCCTGTGTTCATGTTTTACGATTTTGTTTGGCATAGCTGAGAATCTTGCGAAAAAACTGTCAAAAAAAATCCACTAGAATGAGGATTGAATTAGTTTACAATTTTTAGCTTACTTCAACTTTCAAGTTTTGGAAACTTGTCCACACTTTACAGTCCCACAGACTGATCGTACGCATGTCTTTGGTTTTGCTACGTTTGTAATTCCAGGACGTCGCAGTTCAAAATTTCGCAAAGTTGCGAGAGCGGTCTCAGGTAATTCGAGGAATAATACATTTCGCGTAAATTTCCCCAAAATCAACCCAGTTTGACCCTGGGCAACCCGGAAAAATCTGGGACTAACGTTTCTGCATGCCCGCTTTGGTTGGAATAAACAGTATGGCTGATGGGTGCGGTTGTTCATTTAGCCATCCTTCCCCATCTTTTGTAATGTAAGACGATTTGCATATTGTCATTGTTCACGCATTCGCTAGGAGGAAGCGTCGTAAATTTAATTAAATGGCGCTCACTTAAGTAGCCCCGTGCTTTATTGTTTCTGAAGAGTACGTTTATTTTTTTTTCTTTTGCCAGTCTGGTCTTTATTGACATCTTACTCGGTGCGCTGCATCTAAACGCGTGAATAATGCGCTCGAAGCTCGTTTTTTCAAACAGGTTTGTGCAAATAAAAAATTAATCGGGGGTGTTGTGCCGCGTTTAAACAATAGATTGACGTTGACCTCTAAAAAAGAGCTCCATTATGCATGCGCTCCAATGACGTCATGCCTGTAGGTAAACGGGGTTTATTGGCCGTGGCATCGACCATTAACATTTATTTCACGATTATATTTCCCACTCTCAAACCCGCCATTTGCATTTCCGAACGTGGCTTTCGTCGAGCAGTTAAAATATGCTTAAAAAAAGGAAACTTAAATGCTGATTATACGCAAATCTGTGCATAATGTTGCTACTGTATCTTTGGCTTCAGTCGGCCATTTTCTATTTTCTAAGCGAGGAGCTTCAAATTTTCTCGGAAGTAGACGGGCGTATGTATGTGTATGGATGCATGCATGGTTCCGGGGCCGCGGTCCATTTGCCCACCCATAATGCACCGCGTTACAAATAAAAATTAAACTTCACTCCCGTCCAAACATGCGGTCCCCGGTAAGTGTTTATAACTTCTTTTAGCTTCCCCGGGAAAAGCCGGGTTTTACCGCTAGTATAGTTGCTATAAATCAACCATTAATAGCGCCATCTGTTGTCTCCCTGACGCAGCTCAGTGCTATGCTATGGGACAAACTCGGTTTTTGGTTTATCTCGTAATTTACTACTCTTTACCTATACTGTATAATGGAAGCCGAACAATAAGAACAGGAAGAACAATAAAGGCGCAACTCAGACAACCCTTTCGAGTCGAGTGCAAATCGAAATTGGTCGACTCGGTGTTAATGACCCCGTTTCGCTATCGCGTACGCATCTTTTTTGTTGTTATTGCTTCGCATACAATCGGGTTTTTGTTATCCATAAAACACAAATGCTGGCATTTGTCTGTCTGAAAAATGTATCGTTTCGCAGAAATGAATTATGAGATCCCGGGGCAAGATATTATTCATTTCTCCCCGTGTACCCTTCGGACATGTAATTGCGCTCAACACGCACTTGAAAAGGCGACAAACACGATGGGGTTTTTTCTTCGGATATCGACAGTAATTTGATGAGAATCGCGAGCTTTTCACCGACTTTTAACCCGTTTTGGGGCCAAAATTGGACCAGTTTTTGCAGCGGAAATGATATTCGGAGGAACGTCGACCAATCGGCTGATTGTGCCTGACGCCGTTGGCCCGGTTAGGATGTTTCCCACGGAGGTTATGACGGCGAACTGATCCATATTTCATCCGGCAAATTATACGCGCGTTATTGTTAGGATGATTAAGTGATTTTATGATGCCGCATTAAAATTAATAGCCTGACCAAAATATGATCATAAAGCATGCACCTGCAACGATACTTCTGCCTTGTGCTTCAATGAATGTAGCCTACATATCTGCGAAATTTATTTTCCTACCGGGAAGGCTTGCCAGAATTTGCTCCGCTCGCATGCAGAGTCGAATACAATAAAAAAAAAAAATGGAAATTGTAATATTTACTTATTTTAAAATGTAACTCGTAAAAAGTCATATTACGTACGTTTTATTCATTTATCGACGAATATATGCATATTCGTTTGTGGGTTAAACTATAGAACGTCGGCTAGTTGATGTTGACGTCATTAAAGGACGTTTTCTAGCTTTTGGGATAATTATTTCATTTCCCATATTTCAACTACATGTACGGAGCACTAATTTGGGGATACTGAATTATACATTAATTAGTTGCAACTATACAATATATCTAGTAGCGCATGGCAGAAGCGAGTTACTGAAGAAATGACATAGCTTCTGCAACGCCATCTGTTATTAGCGTTATACCTTTCATATGCTGCATATACTTGTGATGTTTGTTCCCTGAATAACTCGTTTGCCAAATTCATTTATATCGTGAAATTGCACGCTGTTTTATAACTTTGTTTATCCGCTCATTTAACGAATATTAGTTCATTGAACTATTGTTATTAAGCGGGAGTTTGGAGAAGAAGTGAGCATAGGGGAGGGAAAGGGTTGAGTCGTGGAGTTTTTGTAGCAGAAAACGTCGTAATTAATGCATATTTAATTTGCAAAAAAGTTAATGAGTCAGTACACCGTATAATTGAGTCACGGTTTGCTCGTTTTGGCTGCGCATAAATACAGGCTTGATTAGGCTTTGGTATTTTTCCCTACGAAAGAGGGGACACAGAGGCATGAACCATAATGTTTTAATTGCGACCCATTTTATGGTCAATATACGAATTTTCCATTCCTTTAAGCTGTGGTCTCAAACTTTATTTTATCGGACACCCCCTTAAATTGTTACAAAAGTGTCACGTACCCCCGGAATAAATGCTAATATAATTGTTATTATATCTGTCATCTATTTTTAAAGAAAATTACATGTATCTCGATCCTTAGCACCTCTAGCACAATTTAATTAGTAGAACCTCATTAAGAAGAACTCGCTTTATATGAATTTCTGATAGTGCAAACTCATTTCCATGCAGTCCCGTATAGGGTGTGGACGAATTATGTTAATTTCTTCTTTTAAAACGAATTCCGAATTCGGATATTACAAATTTTCGGCTAAAACGAATGAATCTTCGAGTAATTCTCGAGCATTTGCGCTATACATGTACGTTAAAACGAACTTTAAGAGAAAACCAAAAAAAGGTACGTTGTAACGGGGAATCCCCGATAAGTTTCAACACCTTCCTATTCATATACGTTGGAAAAAAAATTATCCAAACTTCGATGAAACTTTAGTTCTTATTGTTGAAGTCGTGTTTGATTTCCGATAATGCGAACTATGGTTTAAAGTTTTAAACGGACAAATATTTATGTCACTTGAGATTCGTCTTAACGAGGTTCAACGTTAAAAAAAATCCTCTCAAGTAGATTCTGAAATGAACCTCGACTATATAGCTGATAAATAGATGTGGCAAGTTTAATTGCGAGTAAACATGTTTAAATTACTGGAAAATTGATATACGGGTTCTTACGCGAGGAGCTTTGCGTATAGCGCGTGTTTTAGATGGGGCGATATTAACTGGTTGCGCCATCTGGCGATTGAATGATTTAGATAAAGCGACGTGCCATACCCTAAGTGATCCATAATGCATTTCCGTTGCTAGCGAGGATTTAGTTGCTAGGTTGACTGCCTATTATGGCAACTTTGTTATTGGCCTTGATGCTGATGCAAGATTTAGCGCATTTTATTTTCCGTGCCTCCGCAAAAATATTGTGTGTCAGCTGGTCAACGATGCGAAAATCGCTAGACCGTTGCGTAATTGCGTGATTCTAGCTGCGTTTCGCAATTGGGCGTATTGTATTTCCACGCGCTTTCTCACCCAATTTAAAAAAGACCCGTGTGACAACAACGCTGTGTTTTCGGAGGATTTACCGCTACAGGGCACATTCGTGGTCTTTTGTAGCAGATTAGGAAGCGGAAGTGCTGTCACACCGTATATCCGGTACGTGGACGCCTAACACGCTATTGGCTGTCGCTCGATGGACGAATTGAAATTCGGAGTTACGTAATATGACAAAGGGCACCCGGTGTTCAATTTCTTTGTGCTAGCAACCTGCATTTTGGTGAATTAATTGAAACGTGATACCTATGACGAAAGGCTGGTTCTTTGCATCCGTTTTTAATAATGAATGGTTTGCTCCGGAAGCCTCCAGGTTAGATCAAGATTGCATTGTTAATGGAGGAACCCTATAGTAGGTTTCTTAAGCATATACGACACTTGCGCCGTCCGTCATCAACGTCAATGAAGCGCCGTATTTGTTCCAATAGTTGCTATAAGTGGTACCGCTTGTCTACATGTACAGTATATGGATGCGAGCACAATTAAAGAACGGATATTGCAGGCGCTTACCACTCGGCGTACACTAGCGCAGACTTCCGAAAAATCCGAAAGCAGATTTTTAAGACACAGAGTGGCACATTGGTCAAAAATATTGGTCAAAAGTGTAGAAATGCACATATACACGATTGCATGCCGCCTATGTACCGTAAAAACGTGTTATGCGCTCATCATAGATGCTAATGCGCATGTGCAAGGTTTTACGCGGAATGTTTCACCTAGCACAACGCATGCAGTGGCGCCACCAAGCACACTGACCATCACGCTGATAGTAGCGTTCATTGTGCGCCCCAAATCTGGAAACAAGAAGCTGAAAACAAGCACGAAAGAAGTACGTCGAAAGTAAGCATTCTTCGTGCTCGCATCCTATCTAAATATTGTATCCGCAAAGTCGTGGCTGACACTACTGTATGTGTGTATATATAGTTGTGTACAGCTCAGCGCGTTTCGATTCAACATTGTTAGGAGAGGGATGCATGTCCAACCTAAAAACAGACCAAAGTTATACATTTTACATTGTTTTAGCTTATAATAATAATAATAAAAACTTTATTCAAAGGCATGGGAAGGTTTAAAAATAAACGCTTATACCCAACCTGAGTTAGTATACAAACCGGTGAGAAAATAATGTTAGTTTGACATTAAAAAGATCTTTTGTTTTAGCCAGTACGTGTAGTGCGGGAAACAACCTCACTATACCTGTAATGCCGTTTCGGGTAAAATTGAGTATCGCTCCCTCATCCCTTTAGATTTTAGAAGCACGTGATACAGGAATAAGCCGGTTAAACCAGTAGCACTGTGTAGATGAATCTTGTCAACAGCAGGCACCTACAATCGTGGACACGATACGCCACCTGTTGGCAGGGAGATCGTTATCGTATGATTCGTTCGTTCCGAAAATCATCAGCATATATATAGCTCGCGTTGTACATTCGATTGTTACACAATGGGTTTTGCGCGCAAAATTACTTCTTGCCAATACCGGCGATATATCCGAGTGTTTTGAAATTATGTATATATTATGAAATTACCCCTTTTCCCATGCCCCCATAATTACCGGAAGCGCTGCTCGACGAGGAAATACGGTGGCGCATTTCAATCGTACGATTATTACGGATAAGGGGTTTTGATGTAATTTCCGTAAGTCGCTGGCATTGGATGGAGCGCCGTCTTTAATTTCAATGCTTCAGTGCCCATAGGGTTGGTTCGGTAGAAATTGCTGTCACCGTGACAGCAATGCAAAAATAGGGTCGCTTCCGAGAAAGTGAAAGTAAAAGTGCATCCCGGAAATATGAGGATTGTAAAACTAAAGATGGAACAGCGGCCATATTTCTAGGAAAACGAATGTTTGTGAAATCATTCTGAAACTAATCCACATGTGTATTGTACGTTCGTACATATAAAACACACCGCTTCATTAAACTTTGTACGTGTGGAACAATGTGCCGCTCTTTATGCATCTTTATACAGTAATAGGGAAATTGGGCTGCAAAGATTTCATATTTCTTTCGAAATAAAAGACCGCCTAGTTGGGTCGAAAATTCAGTCCAATTTGTTTAAATTTTTGTGTAAGAGTATATATACATTCATATCTGCTGCTACAATGATTGATTCTTTCCCTACCTTCCATATTGGTTTTTTCCTGTTTTCTACTGATTTCCAGTGGAGATATAAATGGCCTTTGTGGCGTTGCATACAGTATGGACATGTTCACATTGATTTATAGGTTTCTCATTTCATCGTTATAAGTTGCTAAGAATAACTGAATCTAAGAAAGAACGGTCGTTGGGAAATCATTCCACTTTTAATTTTTTTTTAAACCAGCTTGTTCGTAAAAAAAACTTAACTTTTACGTTTTAAAACGGGAATTTTTATAACGCGGTTGTATAAATAGCAGTCTGATAAATAGACCCCTTGCCGAAGGATTCTCCAGCGACTAGTCCATCCAAGAACAGAGGGACGAGCCGTTTTTAAATTATTCAAAGCCCGTCGTAAAATGTCCATATCCATAGACAGTGCGTGGTTTGCCAAGCGGTCAAGGTGCTAACTGCACTCAATGACCAGCGCGCTCGAAGCTGAATTTGGTATTCAGTGAGATGAACATGTATAATGCGTTTCACTACGCTCGTATAATCGTGTTTACGAGTCAGTTTTCGGTTCTAGCCTATTGAATTTATATTTCCCCCTTTTGGTTTTTATTAGATAGGCGTATGAGTTTTTATGGGAATTTGCTCCCACCTTGCCAACTGTGCGTGCGGCCGAGGTTTGCCATAAACTCGCCTCGGATGCGTCGTTTTTATTAATTTTTGCGGCGCTTCGGTACAGTCGCTTTTCATTGTTCGTCGTTGCCCGTCCATTTTGACTTGAAATTAATGCAAATGTCGAAATATCGCACGAAAGAGACGCGAAATCTGAGGCGGGTTTAGTAATTTAACGTCTTTCGGGACGCCTTCGTCATTTTTGGCTCTCTTCGCAAAACACGCAGGGCCCATTTCCTGAACGCGAAGTAGGGTGTTCTTCGAAAACGCACTTCAGGTGGCGTTACCCGCGAGGAGCGCCATCTGTTAAGGGGCCGTTCAAAAAGGACGTCCTCAAAATTTGCCCAAAATTGGACTCCCTCCCTACCCGCATTGTGTCCGGTCAATCAGGACCCCCATTCGGACGTCCAAAACTTAAATAAAGGTATTCGGAAAATTTTAAAAGTTTGGCAGATTTTGTACTCTGAAAAGGTTGAGAATTTTGCCAATTTGTCCTCAGAACTGTCAGTTAAAAGTTTTACAAATCTTAACTCGAAAACAGTTGAAAATGTTGAAGATTTGTACATTGTACTTGGGGGAAAAGGTGAAATTTTTTGCAAATTTGTCCGTGAGAAAACATGGAAAACCTCCTCCTGTCCACATTGTGTCCGTGACTCAACCTATCCCCCCCACATGAGGACGTCCTTTTTGAATGGCCCCTAAGTAACTCCTGTTGTCTATGGGCTTTTAAACCGTGTAATGAACGTATTGAATATTGAGGGTAGTGTTTCACGGAATATTAAATGCACGTGCCATCAGCTAAGATTCATAACGCGCAGCGCCATCTATAAGCGAGCGTGTTTAGGGCGAACGCTGGCATTTTACCATTTGTGGTAAATGATGTGGTAAAAGCGAAAGTCGTGCATCCCTTCGCACGATCGTAAATCAGAGAGAAAAATTATAGACTTTAAATATCTGGAATGATCGTACCTGCTGGATTTTAATGGCGCGCGGCGATTTTATTTTTATTTTTATTACAAATTTCGATTCGTGCCTTCTCATGCACATAAATTAAAGTAGAAACTGAAAAAGGCGTAAAAATGCCTAAAAATCGCCCGATTTCGAATGCTGGAAACGAGTGCTCGAATGGAATGAAAATGGGCGTCTCGTAACAACCCTATCCTAACTATTAATGGCCTCCGAAAGGAACAAAATGGCAGCCACAAATTAAGCGCTGATAACCGCGATGAAATAAAACGTCGAGGAAATTTGATTTACGCTCGCCTCGGTGGGACAGCATTTCGGGGGCAGGCAGACAGGAGGCACAAAAAATGGCCAGACGTTTGTTTTTATGCACTCACTAGGTGGGGTGCCTGCTGCTATACTTTTTATATCATGGGTAAACTGAGCAATAGTTTCGACCCCTGATGGCGCGCTGGTGATCGATTTTTGGTTCCTCGAGTAAATCCAAACTCGACCTACGAACATTGATTGATTCGCAACTTGGTCACTTCGCGTCGGCACCTTTCAAGTCCTCCTGTCCTGAAAATACGACTGCAGCGCAAGAATTGATACGGCGGAAGGACTGAGTATTAAATGCCCCGGATCAAAATGGGCGTGGCGTAATGCGCATTTTGCATCAACCATTCGCCAGTCGGAAAGTTGGCGCTGCGAATGTTGTCCCCATGTCCCGAAAATACGACTGCAGCGCAAAAACTGATACGGCGGATGGACCCGATACCACAGCATACGAAATATAAGTAGGTGCACTCCAATGGACGTTTGGGTTCCGAAAATACCGCAGCGCCGGCTGTTGGTAGGGTTGATTTTGTTATCCTCATCGGAGGGTAGCATGGCTCGTGCCCAAAAGTTCTAATAGGGTAACGATCGGGAGGTAGAGAGTGCCTATGTGATTTACATGACCCTCCCCCTGATCCCTTCTGTATGGAAATACTATCCTTCCTAACCCTATATGTGTGGGCACCCTTTTTGTTGTTTTGTGCAGAGATCCTTGCCTTTTTGACCCTTTCATGCTTAAGTTAAAATTAAGTTATATTTTGTTATTTGGTGGGATCTCATGCCACCCCAAATTAGGGCATTAACATTTTGTTGTATTTATGGTGCTTTGCTCCACCAGTTGATGGCGCTATTGTATTTAGTTGTATTTGCACCTGTGTCCAGTCCTGGTTGGGACTGGTGGTCTGTCTACCTTTTGTACCTGACCCTAGTGTAGGGTTAGGATCTACTCCACCCTAATTTTTTTTGGGCACCATCTTGCCTTTGTGATCTCAGTGCTTCTGATTCAGCTGCTCATGCCAGTAAGGCATCTTGACCCAAGGGTCCTGCCTTTTATTATTCCTCCATGGATCAACATATATGCTTAGGCTGTATATATTGTGCTTATGCTTTGGTTGTAAACAGTGAGTACTATGTCATGAATAAAAGCTTTATTCACCACTTGGATTTTTGGAGTGCCTAGGCCTAGTTTCATTTGGACTACATGGTGGCCCAAGCATAGGAAGAGCACCCCTCTGCTACCAACAGTTGGATGGTGGCCATTTGATGGACATCAATTCTGGTCTTAATCCTGGGGTGTAGAGCCCTGTACATTACATCAATTCGGAGATTCTCTGCTAGGGGGCGCTCCATTACTTCAAATAAGTCAGACATTTTATTCAGGACGTCGGAGGTGGATTGACCTTCTCGTTGTTGTAGTCTATCCAGTCGGTTGCGAATGGCGGAGTCTGATTCGTGGTGTGTATATCTTCGACGGAGGTCCGATAGTGCCTGCTTCAGGGTGGGCACTCTCTCTTTCTGTGAAGTCCACCATATTAGTGGTTCACCTTCAAGAAGAAATAGTAAGGCGTCAAAAGCCTGTCTGTCCGTCAGTTTCATCCTCTCTTGTAGGACAGCAAATTGCGCCGACCAAGCCTCAAAATACCCTTCGCGACCATCAAATTTAGCTAAATTTTTGAGAAGATCCGTCATCTGGGTTGCAGACTCAATTTCGGGTGGGACGGTGACTGGAAGAGACGCGGTGGGCTCAAGGTTGGGTGGGGGTGTTGTCTTGGTGTCGATTTTCCTATTAACCACCTCAGTCGGACAGCGGGATGGTATGGCGGGGTTGATGTTGTTGGCGGATGCGTTGTCAGGGTTCCTGGAGACGTGTTCCATTTTGACCTCAGGCGTCAGGGCGGAACTGGTGGTCATTGGTGTATCAGCAAGAGCGGTGTCCGTTAAACCCAGCGTAGAGTCTGCTGAAGTGGTTGCGTCAATGGCGGATGCGGTCTGTGGCGCTGGGACAATGGATTGTCCACTGATGTGGAAGTTGTCGAGGAGTACTTGTTGGGCTGCTATTATTGCGTTGAGTTTCTCCATGGAGAGGGTCCACATGCGGCTTTCCGCTCTCAATTCTTCTTTATCCTAGTCCGCTCTCGTTTGGAACTGCTGGAAGGTCTGGGACACTTGATTGGAGAGTTGTACTACCACGGGGTGGTTGATTTCTAAGTCCGCGATAGCTTGCGGAAGGATGATTCCTGCTCCTAAGGAAAATTCCACAGGTAGACATTCCACTATGTGCGTGGAAGGTGTTTTGGTTTCTGCTCCGGGATCAATGTGTAGTCGGTTGCGAGGATGGGTAGAAATATATCGGGCGCCAATTATTAGCCGTCGTTAGGCGGTGGAAGGTAAAGCGGGGCTTCGGGATCCAAGGCGGGCGCCTTCCTTCGTCTGAAGGCGGGCTAACGGGTTACTTGCCTATGAGTCTGCTTCGAAGGCGGGCGGTTCGCTAAAGTCGCGGGG